>VWZS01000721.1:345236-481897 GCA_013397075.1 Rhabdornis inornatus | reverse complement strand
TTGTGTCAAGGGAGATTTAGGTTAGATAGTAGAAAAAAAATTTTCACAGAGTTGGCTCTCAAGCATTGGAACATGCTGCCCAGGGACGTGGTCGAATCACCATCCCTGGAAGAGTTCAGAAAACATACAGACGTGGAACTTGAAGACATGGTTTAGTGGTTAACATGGTGATGATGCTGGGTTGACAGGTGGCCTTGATAACCTTGGAGGTCTTCCAATTCTATTGGAAGGTCTCTTCAATTAACAATTTTATGATTCTGTGTATATCTGAAACTGCCTAGGTGACCTAACATTGACTTTGACTGTCAATGAAAGCTCTTTTGAGAGATGAAGGGATATTTTACCTATCGGGTTAGTTATACATTTAATTAATTTTTAGCCCTAACAACTAACAAAATAACTGTATTTATAGCGGAGCTTATCCTGTTACCCTGGCCCGAATTTACTGAGAAGTTCTTGTTGTAAAGAAAAGCTAGAGATCTGGCTACCTGATATTTTTTAATATTAGTCATGTCAATCATACTGTCAGTTTTCTTATTTGTGCGACAAGTGTCACTTTCGTGGGCTCTTCTTCATCTTGATGCCGTCATGATGGTAGAATAGGTTCTGTATTCAAACACTGTAGCCTTCCTGTTTTTGCTCCTTTCAGTGTTCAGCATTTCATGCTTCTGGGCCTTTTTTAGATTTTGAGCAAATGCATCCCATTATCCAAGCTAAATTTTTAACATATCTCCAGCAAAGCTTATGCCTGCTGCAAGAGGCAGGCCAGGCAAACAGCCATCTGTACCCCCATGTTAACTGTATATTGTCCTATATATTTTAACTAAACAGAGAAGCCACATGTATGAAGTATTCCCATTTCTCTGTGGCAGCAGAGAGATGGTTCAGGCATACAGTGTGCAGCTTTAGTATCAATATCAAAATAAAGGACCAAAGGCAGAGAAGAGCCTTTACAAAGTGTCAAGGACTAAAAAAGCTTAACAGTGAGAGTCTTAAGGAGCTCAGACTTCCTTAGGGTATTGAAAGGAAAAAAAAGGTTGATTTTGTAAAATCTGAGTATCTCTATAGGGACAAAGGATCTGCAGGCTCTTAAGTCTAGCAGGGAAGAACATGATTAACTGAATTTAAACAAAAGTTGATCAAAAAATGATCAAAATTTTTTTAAAGCAAGGGCAGTTCTAAGCCAAAGTGAAATCATGAGGGACATGACTGATTACCTCTCTCTAAAGCTTTCATCTTAGGCCTGATGTGTTTCAGAAAGTCTTGCTTTAGTCAAACCTGAGTTATGGTCCCAAGAATAATTTGATTCACATTCTGTGAATATGATACACAGGAAATTAGATTAGATTACCCTGCTGCCTTCAGTCTGAATCTGGATATGTGAGTGAAAACTTCTGTGTTTGCTGAGTGTCTTTGCAATTAATATCCATATTAGCTTTTCTATTTTTATGGGGGGGGGGTAGGAGGGAGTGGGGTGAAGGGAGAAGCATGGGGAGAAATCAGAGACTGACATTTGAAATACTACATAGAGCTGTGCTAAGTTTCCCTCAAAACCAATCTAGTAGCAGCAAAGTGAGGCAGTAGCTTGGATTTTTGCAGGCCATGTAAGCAAAACCTGATAAGAATTTTTTTTTTTATTTAAACTGAGCATGCTTGAAACAATCTTGTAATTCTTTATAGGTCTTGTCTTGTTTAAGGAACTTCAAAGCTATTGACTTTAATTGAGTTACTCTTGCTTTACAATAATGTAAATGAGATGAGAACTTCCCTTCCTCATGGCCCTGGTTTATATTACAGCATAATAGTCAAATAGTCTTCACTTAGAGTTTTGAAACAGAAAATCTCCAGTAAAATTCATTCTTAATTTTAAGTTTATGTAATAACTCCAAGGCACATCTTGTTACTTACTGTATGTTTTCAAAGTAACTAAGGGAGCACTTGTAGGGAATTGGTTTATTAGCCAGTACTTAGTATTCTTACTGAAAAAAAAACATTGTTGGAATTGTTCACAAGTGAGTCCAGTATAACAGGAGCAGCGCTTAAAAATTTAGACTTAGCTTTAGTACATTTTAGTCTCTTTTCTAATTCTGATATAGTCATATTACACAGGGCCTAAACTAAACTAGATCAACAGGAATCCCAGCCTGGGCTTCCCTTATCTGAAAAATTCTCTTTAGTCCCTGCCAATTCAGAAATGAGTTTTAATTGCCAAAATGAGTGTATTATGGCTTGCTATTTTATCAGCAAAAATATTACTGCCCTGTGGAATTCAAGGTAAACAGGCAGCTTACAACAGTCTCCCTTATCATGTAACACAGCAGCTATCACTACCTTAATTCGAAGTTGCCAATTATTCCCCATGTAATAGCCCCAAAAAGTACTCCAGAGAATGGCCCTGAGCTTTCTTTTCATGCTCTAGTTGAGCAGTTTGAAGCAGGCAAGCACAGCTCAGCATATCTCCAGGGTGTTCTGAAGCCAATCCACATTTTAACAAAGATTGACACTTTTAAACAGTGCAGGGAAGTTGATGCTCAAGTCCTATTGCATTTCAATTGAAGTTGGATACCAACTTCTCTTTGTCCTCTTATGGAAATTCTAGCCTAATTAAAGATGCAGGAGTGTTCATGTAAGAGGAGGGTCTTTGAACAGTCTATGAGGAGTGAAGGGAGGTGGTTTTTTAGCCTTCTAAATTATTTATCCTACAATCTTTAGAAAAATTGTGTTCAGAATAATGTTTTATATACAATTTAGCCTGAAGAGAGGAAGAAAGTGGCCTGTAATAGGGGAGATAAGTTTTAGCTGTAGAGGAATTATGCATTTCCCGTAATTAATTTGGACTGTGTAGTACCCTTTTGTTTAGTCTGAACACAGCTTAGTTTTTTGCTGGCTTCTTGATTCCTTGGCTACAGGAAAAGAGGAATAATAAAACAAATACAGGATCCTTTTGCAATTCCGTTATAGTAATCCTCTCTGATTCAAACCATGTTCCACTGTTACAGACTAACTTTAGGCAACTGCAACGAACAACAAAATGGGAGTAAGAAGTGGAAGCAGAGCAAGAACAATTTTGAATTTTGCCTCAGTTTGGTAAACTCGTTGTTTTCCACTGCTTAGTGCTGGCACTTTGGTGGACATCATCAATGCTGTCACAGGCATTGACTGGAGTGGTCAGTCACTCTCCATCCATTATTCCTTCAGCAACAGCACCAAGCAAAGTGTATATATATAGATATATATATATGTTCTTGCAAAATATTTACAAGTCATAGAAACTTACAGCTTTAACTCTTTTAGACATCCTGACCACAAACATACCTTGTGTGTGCGTTGGGAATGAAAGCTGGACTAATTTATTTTTTTTACTCGTAGCATTTGCTACCAGCTTCTTGTCCATCAGCGTTCTTTCATCCTGGAACAGGTCCCTCTGGTTTATAGGCTCTGCAGTCCAGCTAGATGATGGGCTAATCTTACTGCCTCTCTGTCCTTCTGCCTCAGCTGCTAATGTTGCTACATAAAGCTTGTAGTACAAAAGAACAGATTGTCTAAGTCTTCAAACATGTACCTGATGGGTACTTCAGAGATTGCAACCTTGCTTTCTGTCCAAGCAGTAGTTTGTACTAGGATTTCTTGACACTGCAACAGTGTTGTGGATCCATGCAGCCTGTGCAGTGGGGCTGCAAGTGTTCAGGGAGCAAAGGACCAGCTTTGGTAGGAATGGACTTAAATTTATTTAGTAAAATTTAGTGGCACATATTGCACTTTGACTGCACAGTTCTGTGGAGTACAATGTGATTGTACACTGTACATGGTTCTGCAGGGGAGTCATGGCCCACATTTGTTGCTCTTGTATACCTTAGCCTATATTCCTCCCCTTCTTCCCTGCTTCTTCACACTGAGCTAACTGCTCCTTTCTCACAAGGGGCCTCAAGGGCTGAAAAGTATTACAGTTTGCATGGACAGTGCATATTCAAGCTGTGTATTTGATATTTTGGCAGTCATTCTCTGATCCAGCATTCAGTTCAGCTTACAGAAGTGTATGTCCATGGTTTTGCACAGCCTCTTTGTGTTCTTCAGTGACACCAGATGATGTGAAGGTATTCTGTGGAAGTGTGCCTCGTCTGTTCTACTATGAGGGAGCTCTTAGAATATTATACAGAAGGAGGAGCAAGAGCCTACTTGGGGAAGACTATTCTTGATGGAAACAAACTTTTAAGAAAGTTAAGAGCCAGTTTTCTGTCTTAGGATGTTAATGACAGACCATGCTTTTCTTCATTGTTGTATTATTGGTGGACATACGCTGCATAATTGAGCTAAACTTGCTGGGTTTTGTACAAAAGCAGTCCAGCAACAGCAAGTTACATTTGGAAAAATAAGCTTACACAGACCTCCTTTCTTCCCTAGTGCTCATTCTTTAGGACTGACTATTTTGCCACAGAGTGCTAAAGAGGAACAATTAGGCAGAAAAGTAAGTACAGCTGTAATGCAGTCAACGTGAGAAGGCTGAGAAGGCTGTCTTCATTTGGGTAGTGTCTGTTCTTACTGTGTCTTACAAAGCTGCTACAGCACTGAAGTGAAGTACTGGAATTCAGTGGGTTTTTAGTGTGATTGTTGCTAGAGCAAGAGATGTTGGAAATTGAGAATATACAGGACAGCTTTGTTCTGTCTTGGTTTTTCTGATTCCTTTACGGTCTGAATGAGAGGTGGCCTAATAAATGGAGTTTATATCTGAGGGCTGATTTTCTTCTCTTGAAATAGTATGGGGAAGAAATGGAGGGACAATCCCCTGTAATACTGCCAAGTCTGTGCTCACAGGGCAGTTAGATCCCCAGACTTGTCTGAGCTGACCTGGCAGGCATGGCTGGTGTCATGGCACATCAGCAAAGCTAGGTGGCCCAGCAGTGCTGTGTAGTCGCATTAATTCATGTTTCATGGGTGGTGCCTAAGTGCCTTGCACCGGCAGTGGTCAAAGTCAAGGTAGTTGTATATGGTCGTGTAACTTCATCCTTCTGTAGTGTATCATGGAATTTCATGAGCCAGGGAGATATGACCGCCCTGAGATGATGGAGATGCTTCCTGTGCTGGGATTCTGGATGATAACCAGAGATGGCTGGCAACCAACCATCTCAGGAACTGCAGTCCTACTAAGCCAGCCAACAGAAAGCGGTAAAAACTCAGAAATGTCTGTATCTTCCTTTTTCCTAAAGTCATAGCCATTAAACTAATTCCTTTTAGCTCTATTAGCATGCTGCAGTTTTCAGCATGAGCTCTCAGCATGTTTGTAATGGCAAAGATTGATTTATTGTCACCTCATGAGTCAATGTATTTGTATTAGCCTGTGAATGTCCCTCATTTTCTTTGTGAAAGCGCTGAAGAGAGCCATGTTGCCTTTCTTGATAACTCATAAGACCTCCTCCTTGGTGTGCCCCTGGAAAAGAGGCACTTTAAAATCCTGCTTCTGAGTGCCTCTTCATAGGTAGTGAGAAGCTCTTGTCTGTTGTCTTTCTGCCCTTGGCTCTAAGATGCTCTGCTATCTTCTCCCTTTCTGCCTCTCCAGTTGTGGGCCTTCACTAAATGAGGGCAAGCCAAGGTATGAAAAAGGGGAATCTCGCATGCAAAAGCTCAGGTTTTATTCTTCTGTCTCACCAAAGGCAGAGTATTGTCCCTGGCAATACAGAACTCCTCTGAGGCTTTTGGAAACATGCTAGCCTTCAAATGATAGCCAGCTTCTCTCCAAAAGGGAGAGAGGCCAATAGCAATGTTAATAAATGTCATAAAAACAGGACACAGGATGTGTTTCTATTCTCTCCTGTCATCCTGGTCATTGCATTCAGTTTAGAAAATCAGGACACTCCCTTAACTTCCTGGGGGGAATCTTGCAATTTTTGTTTGTCTGTAGGTAATTTCAGGTGCTTACCTGGTATTTTGGCTCTCCAAACTAAGCCACACTTATTCTTAACCCCTTATTTTTCCTCCTGCACAGTGGTTATCCCACTGTACGTTGGCCAGATGCTGTGACTGAATGCCAGCCTGCCTCTCAGTTAAGAATTAAATGAAGGGAATAGTTTCAAGTAAAACCCTGGGGAAAATGTTTTGCAGTTTATCTGCCTCTCTGTACTGTGTCTGTTTACTTGTTGCAAGGATTCTAGTATCTCTGAATAGGGGCTACCTTTCTAATTTCCTATCCCCATTTGTAAAAGCCATCAGAAAAGGTTAATGAGGATCTCAGTTCTCCACCTAAACTCCAGTTCTCACTTTCTGCATGCTGCAGATTCCCCCTCACTAATGATTTAATTTGCCACAGGGGTAGCATGTGTGAGGGGGTATTTCTCAGGCTCTGTAACTGCATTTTAAAGGCAAAACTGGTCACACAAGGAAGTCAAAAGAATTTTCTTTCTCCTAGTTCCCAACAAAAAAAATTTCAGTGACCATGAAAGTATAGATCCTACTAGTTTCTGATACAAGGTCAACAGCAGACTTGGAGAGCACTTTATGGGGTACTTGGGTTCGTATTTCTCAACCAGCGAGAATGCCCCAAACTCACACCAGAATCTGGCTGCCTGCAGCAGGCAACTGTTCCTCTCTCCTTCCTGGGGAAGGAATTTATGCAGCAGCTGGATATGTCTCCTGGAAAAAGTCAGAATAATCAGTGCCAGTGTAGCATGTCTGACTACCTATCCACTAATTTCCATGCACTAAAATGCTTTATTCTTGGAAGGAAAAAAAGGTTCAGGTCTCAGCCTCATTTCAGCTTCTTTTCAGCTTTCTCTGGTGGCATGTTCATCATATGGAGAAAAGACAGACTAGCTTAGGAAGAGTTTCTTCCCTGGTTCTCAGTATCCCTGAAGAATAAACCCCTTTCCCACTGCTGCTGCAGAGCACCAGACACTGCTTAAATGGTATGACATAACAGTGCCTGTTCAGTGATGGCATGATGTTGAAAGGCAGCATTCTATATTTGTGCATTTATAGCTATTGCTGTTCCTCCTTTTTTTCCTCTCTTTCTCTCTGGTATCATTGTTGTCTGTAGAAAGAAAATGTGAGTCAAATAGCATCAAACTTGTAATACCAGAATGATTAAGAAATGAAACAAACTGAAGTTGCCAGCTCTGTAGTACTGCTTTTAATGGATTTGTGGTGTTTATCTGCTGTGGAACTCTTATGTGTACATCAGCTATGTGAAAAGCATGAAAAATGTTGAAAATACAGAAGAGGAGTTCAGATTATATAAACAGATGCAGGGAGAATATAGTATCTTGCCAAGGACATTTTCAAATAATGAATGTGTCTTGCATTAAATTAATTTGTTCCCTTTCTGAAGTCTAGATGTTACTGTCACAGAAACTACCATGACAGCTGACTCTCATGGTTCTCTTGTTGGTCATTTGAAAGGGAGCCCAAGGGTGGAAAGGACCAAGGAGATTGTCTCTTGCCCTCTAATGAGGATCGGTCTGGGATTAGGCAGAGTTTCAGCAACTGGTGTGAGGAGAACCAGAGCTATTGAGGGTATCAGACTCCAAGATTCATTGGCAATTCACTTGTTAATGCTAAAGGACATTTTTAGAAAAAGTTCATCTGTCTCAAAAGAGCCCAGCTAAAAGGAGGAGATTTGAAGACCTGTGTTTTTATCTTACTTTGAACAAGGCATAGCACTTGCCTGATTTGATGAGCAGCTCCTGCTCCTCAGCATGTGCTTGACAGTGTTGGTGAGAGCACCCCTTGTCTGGGGCCTGTGCTTCCTCTGTTCCAGGTTCTCTGAGCCAGACCCCAGCCACACACTGGAGGAGCGAGTGGTACACTGGTATTTCAGCCAGCTGGACAACAACAGCAGCAATGACATCAACAAACGGGAGCTAAAACCTTTCAAACGGTACGTGAAGAAGAAAGCCAAGCCCAAGAAATGTGCCCGGCGTTTCACTGACTACTGTGACCTCAACAAGGACAAGTCAATCTCGCTTCAGGAGCTGAAAGGGTGTTTGGGAGTCAGCAAGGAAGGAGGTGAGGTTTTTTTCCTTTTCTTCCTCATTGCATGACAGTAAAAACTGAGAAACAAACATGACAAATAAAAACTGAGTTACAGCAAGTTCATTTTCTTCCAGCTGTTTCAAAAGTGCCACAATTTGTGTGAGCAAATGAGTGGGCTCAATACACTGCCATGCAAATGTAGTTTGTTACTTGTGTTATGGCTCCATCTTCTATGCATTATCACAGACTTCTGTGCTAAGCACTATACAGAAACAGGACACAAGATGAGAGTTCTTGGCCAGAACTCTGCTTGTACTGTTGAAGTCCTTGGAAACTGTAGTTAAGATCTGGTCCCTTCTGAGTAATACCCTGCTAACAAGATCCTGTTGTCTCAGCCATGCAGGTTAGATGATGTATGAGCCAGCACAGACCCAGTCCTTCTCTGGAGACCCTGTTTACTAACAGAAATAATATTTATCTTCATTGCTAAATTCAGCATGCAGGAGAGTGGATGCTGCAAACAGAACAACTCAGAAAGAAAGCACAGGGCAGTACTGTTGCCCTTTTTCAGATTTAAATTGTACTTTGAGTTTGGGGGAGAAATAAAGCATGTGAATAACCTATTTTCCTTTCTGTTTAGTGTCTGAGCAATCAACCCACCCTCCTGCCTTTTCTTCCTTTTTTCATCTTCACCTCATCATCTGTTGGGACCCGAACCAAACTGATATTTTTGGAAATTGTAGGAATTGAAACTGTTCAACCCAAATTCAATAATTATCAGTCATTCTTGACTGTGGGCAGACTTGCTTGGCAGGAGAAGGCAAACAGGGAGATTCCAGGAGACTAATTTCCTGTGCAGGTGTTTTGGCTGTGCAGACAGCTGTTGTTAAAAGTGTCACATTAGTTGTGAAGGGTGGATATTTTTTTTCTCTCATCTTGATCTTTCCTTAGTCCTTTTCTCAGGTTTAGCACGAGTGGGAAGGGAGTCAGTACATTTGGGTGTTAGCAAGTTGCATTTTCTAGGTGCTTTGCAAACATCTTAGTTACCATAAGAAGCATATAGCATTACTTGTCAGCTGTGAGAAACATTCAGCTTCCTTAGCCCTGTGGAGGTGTTTTTTTAGTCATCAGTACTTTACTGAGGAATGACATACCAAAATAGCAATCCTTAATTTTATTACCTTCCCAATAAGACAAATATGCCAAATGAATTTTATTGCTATTTGGCCTGGAATAAGACTCTCTGGAATCTGGTGCCCTGGCCAACTGACTGTTTAAAATTTAATTTATGGAAAGGGAAAAAATCAAAGGGAAAGAAGAAAGAAAATGTGAAACTTTGAGCCCATGGGAAGGAGAAAGAAGGCAGCAAGACATTGTTGTGAATGCCTCATTGCCCAGTTGTTTGCTGAGAACACAGCCTTGACCTTTCATGGTTTCTTCTGTTGTATGAGGACAGGACTATGGTCAAAAAGGGGCTCTGATCTTTTCTGTCCTACAGCTCCACGTACCTACTACAGACCTGATAAGCATTGAGGATCAAAGATCAAATGATGAGTTAAAGGATGGTGAGGACTAAAAAGCAGTGCAGGGGGCAGTGCAGAGAGCAGGTACTAACATGGAAGAAAGAACTGAGGGAGAGTGCTCCAGAGGTGCAGTAAACAAGTTTGTAATGGATCTTTTTTAAGTCATGAAGTTGTGCAGTGGTAGATGACATGTTTTCTATGCTTCCTATTCATAAGAACTTATAAATTTAGAAACAATCAGTATCTTTGCCTTTGACATGGTCCCCCACAAATCATCTCTAGACTAGAGAGAGATGGTTGGATTATTAGGTGGATAAGGAGTTTGTTGGATGGTCACATCCATAGAGTAGAGGTTAACAGCTCAGAGTCCTGATGGACATCAGGGACAAGTGGTGGCCCTTGGGTCCATACTTGGACCAGTGTTACTTAATATCTTCATTAATGACACAGACAGTGGGATTGAGTGCGCCCTCAGCAAATTAGCAGATGGCACCAAACTGAGTGGTGCAGTTGCCATGCCTAAATGATGGGATGCCATCCAGAGGGATGTGGACAAGCTCAAGAAGTGGCCCCATGGGAATCTTACGAGGTTTAAGATGACCAAGGGCAATGTTCTGCACCTGGTTCAGGGCAATCCCCAATATCAACACAGGCTATGGATGAACAGATCAGAGCAACCCTGCCCAAAGGGAGNAACTTCAAACTGACAGAGACTAGGTTTAGATTATGTATGAGAAAAAAATTCTTTACTGTGAGGGTGGTGAGGGGTGGAACAGATTGCTCAGAGAAGCTGTGGATGCCCCATTACTGGAAGTGTTTCAAGGCCAGGTTGGATGGGGCTCTGAGTAGCCTGGTTTAGTGAAAGGTGTCCTTGCCAATGGGGGGTTGGAATGAGATGAACTTTAAGGTGCCTTGCAACCCAAACCATTCTATGATTCTGCAATCTTACCCCTTCTCTAACTTTCCTTTATCCTGATCATAGGTGCATGTAGTCAGTCCCTGTATTTTGCTGTTTCTTTCTCTGTACCATGGCCTCCAAAGATCTGCTGGGGCTGAGGTCACTGTGGGTTCAAGCCAAGAGCTAGCTGGAAACCTTTTTGATTATGTACTTTCAGTTGTAAACTGCTAGTCAGATGAAAACAAAATTTTTCATGGAAATGTTTCTGTTTCAACAAAAGCTTTGAAAGGTTATTCTGGTCTAGCTTGGATGAGGAGGGGTTGGAGGGAGGCAAGGAAGGTTATAATTTCCCCTTGATATACTTAATTACAAGTGAACTTAGCTCAGATATTCCAAATCCTGTCTGGGTGTCCAATAGCATAAGGACTAAAATGAAGTGGGTAATCATTCCAGGTGAATATGCCTCTTGCTAGGCAAATTGAACACTTGTAATGGTTTTGAAAATAAAAAATAATACAAATTTTGTTGTATTTGGGATCCTGAGGAAAACAGATGTCAAGTGTTCTGTGTTTTCGTCAGTGTTTTGGTTTTTTTTTTTTTTTTTTGGTGGCCAGTTCCATCCAAATGTGGAACTAGAGCTGCTTAAAGGAAGCATAGAGAATAGATAACACACTACTGTTATGTGCCTCTCAGGACCTAGAGAGTCCAACTAAGATTTATATGTAGGGATTCAGCTGGGATATTTGTAAGGACAAACCTGAATCTGAGCTCTTTCTAGCTTAGAATTGAATCTGTTCGAGATGCATAGTTGTGTCTGTCTTCCCTTCCTCAGCAGTCTCTTCATGCCTGTGGTAACCTAATATGTGGGCACTGCCAACCAGGAAAAGAGCTGCCCAGTCGATCAGAAACCCTCCCTCTTTTCCGTCCTTATGGTGACCCAAAAAGCCCCTGGAAAATCTGCTAGGTCTGGTGGCCACTTTGCACAGCTCTTGCCCCTCTCTTTAAACCAGACTTGTTTTTATCAGGGGCCATTTACATGGAAAAATGCCATTCTTGGATCTCAGAATGGAGTAGTCACATAAGAGTCAGCCTTTGAGTGTTTGCAGAAGCCTGCAAATAGTTTCTTAAACTGGGGCAGAACAGGCAGACAGGGCTTTTAGCTTGGAGTATGCCAGAAACAGTCTTTGCCATCACTTGATCTAGGATTGTCTGTTTGAGGAATTGTGGAAGGAAAACAGACTGATTTACAGCCTGTTAAAAGTTAGCATTCCTCAGTGTAGTCTGCACAGCCTGAGTTAAGGGGGGAACCATCTGTGATCAAAGAACAAATTTATCTCTCTGCATTAGTCATAAGGCAGGATCCTTGAGAGGAGATAGACACACATTGTAAAGCTTTGCTGGAAAGTTACTGGACCCAAGATTAATTGGAGTCCAGTGATGTTGGAGAGGAGGGCTGTAGATCTGAGTGAAGCTTATGCTAGTTGTGCTGGCTGCGAAATGTTGGACTTGAGTTTTACCTCTATATTCTTCCAAGTTCAGAAGACAAAGTCAGCATTTTGTGCCTGCCCAAAGAGGAGCTAAGGGAATAAGCAGCAAAGAAATGTCCCTCTGCCAGCTGAAGGGAAGTTCCCTTCTGCCAGCTCAGATCCCGTGATTGCTTTGCTGTCCAAGAGCTTGTCAGATGGTAGGTGTTGGGTGTGCTTCACAGGCCATGAGGATGTCTGAGGTGGAGCCCAGCCACCAAGAGTGCAGTCCAGAAAACAGGATCAAAATATCTTAATTAAAGAGTGTATGTATGTGTAATTAAACAGAATGTCCCTTTCTACTGAATCTGAGGAAATGTTACAGAAAGAAGGAAAAGTAGACAGACAATCTAAACAGCAGATTTCATTCAGTGATATTTTGGGTCTTTCTTACTGTTATCTTCAGAAGTAACTGCATGCTTGGCAGGCTAGGAATGAATTGCTCTGTATCATTACTGCACAAGCCACTGTGTGGGAGAAGGTAGCAAAGAGCAGTCACCTGGGAAAGGCCTCTGGACCAATGATGGTAGAAAATAACAGTCTGAGTGGCCATGAGAAAACTGTAACCAGGTAATGACTGAACTAAAAAGGAATTTCAAAGTACATTTAATTGCTATTAGGTTAGAATCAAAGGAGCTGCACTGGTTCAGTGCCTGGTTTTGTTTGTCTTGTTCAGATACTTCCCTTTGGGGCTTTGTAGAGGTGTTATAATTTTCCTTTAATCTTGACAAAAGTTAGTGATAGTATGAATCAGGACATCAGTATTGTGTTGAGAACACAAGATTAAGCTGTTTCTCTCCCCAAAAGGTGAAAGGTTTGCTCAGTATGACTGAGGAATAATAATTTCCTATAAAAAGCTGCTGGAGTTTCCTTGGGGCTTTTTCTTTTGAAAGACACCTGGCCCAATCCAGTGTGACTAGAACTGTTATCTAAGACAGTGTACTTGTGAGGATGAGCAAATACTCTGCTTAATGAAACTTGCCAAATGATGGGATGTTACCATATAATGCCCAAGGGCTTCCTAGTTATATGTGAGTAACCCATGGTCACCACCTGCCATATTCCTTCCTTTCTTTTGTGTCAGCAGTGCAGTGCTGTTGTGGCAGGGTTTTGCCTTTGACAGGTATACATGGCTGGCCTGGTTTGTGTGGCAGGCAGGCAGCTGAAGGCAGTGCTCTCTGCCCCCAGAGTAGCAGAGGATGAGCCCCAGTGCAGTTTCCCCCACGGCTGCAGGGGCTGTGTGCCTGAGCACACCGGCCAGGGAAGGGAGGGATGCTCCCTGTACCTTCTCCTGCTTCTGTACACACCAGCCTGGAGCACCTGTCTCTTTCCAAAGACAGGCAGTGCTCACTCAGCTCTTCCCAAAGATGGGTTGTGCTCATGCACAGTGCTGCAGGCTGGGTGTTAAAGGCGAGAGGATTCTTTCAGATGCCCTCTGGCTGCTGGTCAGGGCAGTGATGCACAGCTGGCAGTGCCCTCCAGGGCCCAGGCTGTGAGTGCCAGTCAGCCTGGGCAGAGCCTCTGCCCATGGCAGCAGAACTGCGTTTGACACACGGGCATCAGCGAGCCGTGGTCCTGCTGATCCCAGCAGGGCAGGTGGCTGGTACTGGGCTGGTGTTTGGGGTCTTGGGATAACTTACTGTGCTTACACGGTTTCAATATTGTCTAAAGCCAACAGGCTGTGCTCTGTGACCCGTGTCAGCCTTGGCCACTTCCACCTTTTTCTCCCCCCTGGCTTTTTCTTCCCAGCAGCTCTGCTCCCATCTTAGAGCCCAGCCTCCTGGCCCTTGGGGCTTCCTACAGCTCACCCCTGCCCTCTGAGCTTCTGCACATCTTGTTCCTGCACAGAGCAGCATGTGCAGTACAGTACTTGATGTGCAGAGTGAGCTGTGCAGTCATGTCATGTGCATGCACAAATCAAAGTCATAAGCTGGAGTGGAGGGTGGCAACAGGCTTACTGCTGCTGGCTGGGAGCAGGAGCTCCTACTTTCAGCTAATCCCTCCCTTGAAATCAGAGGAAGCAGCTCGCAGGAAGTGTGACATGCTTTCGACAGCTCTTGTAATCCCTGAGCTGTCTGTCCCAGTGCAGAGGCCCTTGCCATGAGCTTCATCTGGTGTAGGGTGCATGTGCCTGTTGTCTCATAAAGCAGTCACAGCTCTGCCCTTCTGCCAGGTATAAGTTCAGGTCTTTGATTTTAGGCACTTGTTTGTTTGATTCAAGTAAAAGATTTAATAAACCTGGGCTGTCTGTATTGCCTGTACCCTCACTCTTTCCTGGCTGCCCCCTTTCTACATGGCATTATTTTGCTTGCTTGGAGAAACTTCATGATACTACTTGTATCCTTCCTTTCTTCCTTCCCCTTCCACTGTTCAGTTTCACCTTGTAATTGTTGTTTCTTCCCCATGCAAAACCTCTGGATTTTATGATATTCAGCTTCTACAGCACCAGGTATTTAACATCTCTCATCTCAGGCACATTGGTTAGACTCTTGCATGTGAATCCTGTTGGCAGGACTTGCTGTGAGCATGCTCAGAGGGGGTGCCAGCTGTCTGGCAACAGACAAGGGAAGGCTCCTTTGTCATGCCATGGCATTTACTTCCTTTAATGTGGTTCTTGGATTTTACAGGTAGCCTGAGCAGTTTGCCCAATGGAAAAAGACAAGGTCTTAACCCTTTCAGTGAGTATCTTGTCAAAATGTTTTCTTTTTTTCCTGTGATAAGCATGTATTGCAGAATTCATTCTCTCCTGTTCTCCTATGTTCATGAACAGCAATATAGAAACAGCTGGAAACCAAAGTTGTTCTTAAGATGTGTAAATATACCAACATGCAGCTCCATTGCGTAATTTCAAAGTCCAGCTCTGTCTTTTGCTGGAACACACGATACGTTGCTAAGGAAGTAGAATAGGATAAAGCAGCTATGGGATGACTACTCTCCTGTCCTACTCTTCCTTCTTCTATCAAGCAGTAATTTAGGTGATTTGTTGTGTTTACATTACATTACTCCATGGACAAATTCCCTTGAAGACTCTTCTCTATCGCAGTAAAGGTCTGCTCTCTCCTGTATTTTGTGGCATTGAATCACATGGACCCTTTCACCAGGCATGAACAACATAATTTGCTTTGCTTTTAGACTTGCTGCCTCATGGTTTTGTTGGGTACTTCTCATTTTGGATTGTAAGAGGCAGTGAGAAGTTCTTCCCTGCCTATATCTTCTGCCACTCATTATATAGCTGTCCTACACATCTGGTTAGACTCCTTTCTGTGTTGAGGAGACCTAGGCTGTGTATTTGTTTAATGCCAGAAGTCTTCCTATACCTCTTGCTGTCCTCCTTATCTTTCTGGGGAATGTATCTGGTCCTGGTGAGATGGGCTGAACAGAAAACTGAAGATAAAGATCAACTACACTTTGTACATTGATGATGTGATGTTTCCTGGTATGTCCTCCATTCTGAGTATGTACTCAGTTTTTGCCTGCTGCTAAAAGCTGAGCAGAGGCATTTGAACAATTGCTGTGGCTTCAGCCCCTTCCTTGTCACTCAGAGTGCTCAGTTTAGGACAGGTCATCCACACTCCCACGCTGCACTGCACTTACAGACATGGAAAACACTGTTTTTTTTAATGAGCTGGTCATTGAGCACTGCAGGCACCCTTTGCAGAGCTGTGCAATTAATTGCAAATATGGCTACCTGAAATAATTTTGCATTTGACAATATTTGACCCCTGTGACAGGGCATGTTGATCAGCACTGATCCCACTGAGGCCTTTCCTCCCAGTGAGGTAACCTTTCCCCTCTTTGAAAACCAAATCCCTCCTTTTGCTTTCTCTTTAGCTTGTTTTCACCTGTAATTAAACCACAGAGCTCTAGCTCTGATCCTGTAAGAGCTTTGGTTCTTTAAGAACCTTTGGTGAGGCGCTTAACAAAAGCTTTCTGAGTAAAGGCCTCCCAGACCTGCTTGTCTGCTGGGGAAGGAGGCAGCTGGCTGTGCCTGATGGGGAGATGGTGGCAGGGCAGCCTGGCAGCAGTGGGTCTCTGCATCAGCTGTGCCAGGCACAAGAGTAGAGCAAGGGATGTTGGACCAGTTGTTTCCCTAGACTGCATGCCCATTTCCAAGGAGGGGGAGGAAGGTAGTGTTTTGTATTTAAAAATATGCCAGTCCCTGAGGCTCCATGTGACTCATTCAATGCTTTTTCCAGCAAGGCTGTCTCATTAGCCCCTGGTTGTTTTCAGCCTCACTGCTTACTTTGGGATCTCAGCTTTCTGGGGCCGTGGCTTCAGCAGAGGCTATACTGGATCTTTATCAGTCAGGTTTCTTTTTGTTTTCATTTGCCTTTTTCCCTTATTTGTTCTGCTTCTGTTCTGTTTTTCCCCCCTTGCCCACCCCACCCTACTCTTTCAGTAGGTCGCCTGGTGTAGCAGCAGAAGACAAGAAGGGAAGGCAGGAGCTGACCCAAAGGAAGAAAAGATCCAGTGACAGACGGACAGACTCCTTGCTGCTTGTGAGCAAGCACACAGCATCAGCGACATCCAGTGTAGCAGAAGTGGCACCCAGAACATTTGCACTTTTAAAAAATCGGTTTGAGTTTGTTTTTAATTGCTTTTCAATGCCATTATCTAATACTTTGGAAAGTGGAGGGAAGCAGGATCATGACTTTTTAAAATTGGAACAGCTACTGATGATGTAAAATTGAGTTCACTGGGACTCAAATAATTTTATATACTGTATATAAATATATATGTAAATTGTACAGTTGTCTTGTACAGGGGTTGGAGTCACTGTTCTGTTCCTCCCTTTGCTTTTGAAGGCTGTTAGGGTTAGAGGGACACTTTGAATTTGATGGATTATAGTAATGAATTCATTTCTGCCACCAAACCATCATTCAATTGCGAGCCTTAACAGCACCTCCATGCAGAAAGGAGCCAGTGTATCAGCATGAATTGTTCTTGCAGATGTGCACACTGCGCCCCAGATACCAAATGCTTCTTGAGAGCAGCTGAACCCCTTTCCTTACAATAAAGCTCTCTGAAACTCAGGCAATTGGGCTTTTGATAGCACAGATTTCATGTAAGTATTGGTGCACTGCAAAGCTGCCTAAAGTTGGGATAGAAAATGGTTGTATTAGGGATATACAAAAGTAGTTTATGCACTTGTTGCAAGTTGGGCAGAAATGAAATACAAATGTATTGCTGTTCATGCTCAGATAACATGCTTAGCAAAGATGTGCCATGCGTCTGGAATCTAAAGCTGTAGGAAGGATGTGGGAGCCATAGGCCTAGTAGAGTCAGTGGAGTGAAGTCTTGCCTCTTCCTCTCTGACAAAGTGTTCATCTATATGTTGTACAACAATAAACATTTTGAGAAGCCTGCTAAAAGCAGCATTAGCCTGCCTTGTGCTTTGCTGAAGAGCAAAGAACATACTCATCAGTGTAGACACAGTTGTGCTGCTGGTCCCCAAGGGTCTGCTTTACTTATGTTTCAGCAGTATAGCTTGGGCCATGCTCACTAGTCTGTCACCAGTGACTTTTCTGTCCTTGGTGGTTGTGAATCAAGCTCTCCTGCACAGTGGTGTGCCTGATTTGCTGTTGCCAGTTCCTCCTGGGCACTGTGACACTGGAATGTGATTAGCACTGACAGTGAAGGCTTGGAGTGAGCAGTCTGGTGTTCTTGGGGGCCACTGGGGCAGTGTCAACCACTAGAGTTTTACCGAAGTTGTTTCTTTGGCAGGGGTGCCCATATCAGCAATCCTAGATTTGGGCAGTGTGTGATGGGACACGCAATATTTTGCTTTGTGTATTTCCAACCACTGGCAGCACTCGCCTGTTCTGAGCAGCCTCCCACTTCAGACCTGGTGATCTTTCTGCCACTGGACCAAGAACCTGTTAGAAGAAACTGTAGTGAAGATGATGAAGGGACATGCTAATATGAGATCACACCAACAATTGCTTGAAACAGCAATAGGTTACTGTAGAGACTGGACTTATCCCTCAAGGCTCTGTTGCTTTGGTAAAAGATGATACAACACAGCATCTTCACTTTGTCATGTCATCATGACAATAGCATGAGATAAATACATCACCAAAAAAAAGTGTCCTGATGCAGTAAGTTAGTGCTTGTTGACAAAATGGAAAGTTAAATAAAGGAAAAACTAACAAGCCTTTCTGTAAATAACTGTTTAAGGGAAGTAATAACTCTTCCTCTGGGAAGTATATTGGGCCTAATTAAAACATGGCATGGTTGAAAACACCTCTGGTAATACCTGAAATGTACATTTTACTGTCATAATATAAAGAAGTCATCTCTTTAGCAAGAGCAGATCCTGCTGCTGGATCTTCATGGTTTCTCACCTACAATGTATGTGCTTTTTTGGCCTGCAAGCTCCCACCTTCTTGATTGCTTCTTCTCTTTCTGTTTTTTGGTTTTTGTTTTTGTTTTTGTTTTTCCTTTAATGCCCTGGGCACATCTTTTGTGTGTTGAAATAATTTGGTTTAGTGTATAGTTAGAAATGTCCATGTCACACTCACTAATCCTATTGTAGGGAGTAAAGAATGAAATCAATTGTATAAAATAAACCCTCTCCATTTTAATATTCTAGTTTTAGGAATTAAAAGTTCTGGCTGCTGGGTTGGTTGGTATTTGGTGGTTTGGGGTTTCTGGGGTTTTGTGGGGGTGGAGTTTTTCTTTGTTCAGGTTTCTTTTTAATGTATAGTTATATCCAACAGAAACAGACAATTGGATGCCTCTAGGAATTCTATCAGCCAAGCACTGGGGCTGGGCAATGCCCCACGAGAAAGCATTGTGGAGAGACTACAGAGCTGCTACAACTCACTGCATCTTCTTCTGGAAATAAACCACCCAGTCACCACTCCTGCTTGTTACATAAATCCTTCTGCTGACCTTTTTCTCATCCTTGTGTCCTTCCGCTCCAAAAGGTCTTCATTCACATGTGGTTTGCAACTGAAATTGGGTCAGCTCTTCAAGGAAGGCAAACAAGGGGTGGCTGTTGGTTAACTTTGGTGTTCGTGGATATTCCTGTTGCTAGGCCAGGGCTGACTTTATGGATGGATTGGGGACCAGGCATTACACTGCTTTCCCTGTCACAAGACAATTCCAAGTCCCTGCATCCTGACTTGCTGAATTTGTGTGGGTCTCTGAGCAGCTTCTGGCAACATTTGTACATTGCCATGGAAGGCCCAACCAGCATGATTATGTAATGTCCAGGCAGAGGCCAGTTTATTTGTTCTGGGTTTGTGTCAGAGGATGTGCAGACCATACTGGTCCTGGTTGACACAGCCCATGCTATGAGCTGTCTAGCAACCTGTACTCATCAGATGAGAGCAGTGCCTCAGCTGCACATTTCCCCTCTTGGTTTTATTGCCAGTCCACCTGGCTGTTAGGCCAAATTGTCCTTATCTGGTAGTTGTAAGAAATCTTCTGCTCTGCCTTGCCTCAGTAGCATTTCTCTGAAGCTGGGACACAGGGAGTGTCAGTGTTGTGTCTGAAAGCAGGCCCTGGGCATGTGTCTCCTCATCCTTCAAGTCCTCCTGGGCCACTCCACCTCTCCTTTGAATGATGGCTGAAAACGGCTGGGACAGGGAAGAGAACCAGGACTCGACAGTGCAAGTCATCTGTTCGTCCTGCCAGAAGAAAATAATCTTTCCTTTCTTGCTGATCTTCCAAGGGCATAGTGTGTTGTAGGAAATTGCATTACAGTGGGATTCGTGTGAAGGCATTGCTTTCCATAGCATGAGTTTATATTGAACTTACTCTTCCCAGCGCATTTCTGCCTATGGCAAATTTGTTAAATTGAAAGGCATCTGTCTGGTTTTGGTTTTGTAATAAAATAGATAACTTTTGCTCCAGTGTCTTGTGGTGGTTACTTGTTGAATCTTGATTTCCAGTTATTCCTACTGTGCTGTAGGAGAGAGAAGGGGACTTTCTTCCTTGCAGAGTCAAGTGTCAGTCTGTGGTTGGGTTTGGAGGTCTGTGATGTTTCTCCCCTGTGTGTAAGCCTCCAGGCTGAATTAAACTCCAGAGTGCATCTCTGTGGTTTGATGACAGCTGTGTGAATGCCCAGCCTGCTTAGAAAGGCTGTGAAGTTTCAGCAGGAGAGTAGAGATGATTGCAGAAGATGGGGTGTGGGATCTCATAGCACGGTGTCCCCACACCAAGAGCAGGAGACAGGCACTGCACCTTGCGTGTCCTCGCACCTCCCTTTCACATGGGAGCCTTCATACTTCACTTTGCAGGTCATGCCTCACTACATGGGAGCCTGAAATAGTATCTTGTAATAGCTGTTGTCCAAAACTTTTTAATCCTCAAATATGGTAAGTAATAAGCCATGCTGGGAAGCTGCTGCTGTTGTAAAACACAGGTTTTTCTAGCCTACAAGGAAGTGGCATTCATCAGAGGCTGCAGCATCAGGTCCTCCAGAGGAGGCCACACACTCATCCCTTCAAGTGCATTTGACCAGCTTTGTCATCACTGTAATTTCACTTGATCACATGTAAATCTCTTGCCATGAATAAGGAGCCAACTCATTTATTGCATGTGGAAGGCAAGGCAATTGCAGTCCCAGGGGAGTGTTTCTGCTTGTATGGTAGTCACAGGCTGGATTGTTTGTAGGTGGTCAGAGAGGGCTCTGCTAAGTCTTAGGGGCAAATTCAACAATAAAAGAAGGAAATCCAGAGGTGTGACAACCAATGTGCATCTGTCAAGAATGAACTGGCAAACCAACTTAATTTCCTTGTATTACCAAGTTGCATTACAAGTTCTTGGGCTAAGGGAAGAGCAGTAGTTGTTACCTCTGGGGTTTTGCAAGACTTAAGTAAAAACAGGAAAAGAATATTTTGAAAAAGAGAAGACCAGTTCCTTGGCCATGCTTCCTGGTTCTGGAGTAAATTTAAGGTACCTTAAGAGGCCTCCACCCTTTCCCTGCCATTCTGTAAGCAAGGCACAAGGACTGAAAAGGGCCTGCTTCTGCCTCTGCTTCCAACAGTGATACTGCCATTCTCTTCCTCCTCCGCCTGCCTTTTTTGCTCTTATCTGTAACATAGCTAACACAATCGACATGCAGAATGTTGATCTTCTGATTTCTCAGCAGCCAGCCCTTACAAGCCATTTCAGGCAAAATACCTTGGAAACTGTTCAAAAGCTGATATTAAATTGGACAGAACGATCTGCAGAAGTGATGCTCCTTAGTCTGGAAAAGACCTTGAATAGGAAATGGATTGAAAGAATGCCACCTTAGGAACCAGCTAGTGTTTTGTATGGAGTGTTTGCCAGAAAACCCAAGACTGGCTACTTTGGGAAGCAGTTATGCTTTCTGTAATTTTGCTGAGAGCTTTCTTACTGATTTTAATGGTGGGTTTTGTTTTTCAAAGGGGCCTTGCCTGTGCACTCCAGGAGTTGCTGTGTGTTGTAGCACAAACCTATATTCCCCATCTCCTGCAAAAGCGTAAATGAACATTTATTCCACATTATGTTTTCTTTCAGCATATTGGGACTGGGCTGAAGGTCTTCACCTGAGGCAGAGGGGCCATGGCCCTGCTGTGTGCTCAGCCAGCCCACACCCACAGCCCAGGCAGTGGTGGTGGGTGGCTCTCTGTCCCCAGCTGAGCTAGACCTGCACTGGGCTGCAGGCAAAGGGTGCACACTGGGCAGTGAGGGAGGCTTGTGGCTCCAGTGGAGATTGAGGTTTCCACACCTTGCCTCCTCTCTGGTGCCAGCAGGAATAGCTCAGATCTCCTGCATACCACTCACGACTAGGTGGCCCTAGTTTGGACCTCAGAGTAGTTTCTTGGTGCAAGATCTGGGAGTTTGAAGTACAGAAGAATACAGCTCACCTTATTAAAATAAAGAAATTCAGTCCCAGTACAAAACAGATCCTTAACTCTTTGCTTTATGGTATGTGAACAAAAGACTCTGGTGAAACAAGTTCTTCTGTAGCATCTCTATGCTGTGCTTCAAGCACTTAAAAACTGCAGTTTGAGTGTCCAGTGTCCCATTTCACAGCACAGCTCTGGCCTTGAATAGCATTAAGTGCCACTGCTATCTCCCTCAGTCATGATTTTGGCTGGGACCACTGAAGTGATTCCTGCTGGCTTCACCATGTCAGAAAAGAGTTGACACAGCATCTGGCTGAAGAGAGAGAGCTATTTCTGAAGTGACTTGGATGTTCCCACTCTGAGCTGGCAGGTTGTCTCAGAGAAAGCTGTATGAAGGTGGCTGAGGCTGGATTTGTTAACCTGCAGCCCAACATGAAAGAGAATTTTTGCATCTCTGGGGCTTTTAAAATTGTTTCAAATTAATGGCTTAAACGCTGCAAAAATTATCAGAGGACTTTTGCACACTCTAGGAGCCTGCAAAGAAACCTGGTTGTCCATCTGTGATTATGGAAGTCCACCCCTCCCCAAATATGCCTGCTAAATGGAATTTGGACTGTGACAGGAACTTAAGATAAAGGGGATACTATTGTCCAGTCATCCCAGTTCTGGGGAGAAAAACGTATTTGCCAGTGATACTGGAAGAGAGACTGGAATGCTGATGGCTCCAACATTCATGGGGCAAGCTGCAGGTGAACAATCCAGCCTGAGGCACCTTCATATAGGTTTCCCTGAGACAACCTGCCAGCTCAGAGTGGGAACATCCAAGTCACTTCAGAAATAGCTCTCTCTCTTCAGCCAGATGCTGTGTCAGCTCTTTTCTGATACGGAAAAAGGCAAACCCTGTGAGGAGGGTACTGTCTCTGTCCTTACTCAAGTGAACTCAGCTGTGATAGCTCCCCAGCTGGGGAAGTACCCGGACATTCATACATAGCCTGAAGGTTTTCATCTCTGCTGATGGGCAGTAATGGGCCATAATGGACTCAACTCCCTGATATTAAGGGCAGCTGTATTGTCTTAGAAGGTATCAGAGACTCCTGAACTGATCCACAACATTACATCCAGTTGAAACTCCCTGCCCCACGGGAGGTACCTGGGTGTTCCTACCTGAACTGGAGTGAGTATAAACCCAGCAGATGTTGTGTTTTGGGGATTTCTCCCCACCACGAAATGGATCCAGTCTGCAACCATCGCTTTGGCCAAGAGACATGAAAATTGCAACAACCAAGTCTCATTGTGAGGCCTACAGGTGATCTTTCTACTCCTAGCCTTTCCTTCTCTTTCTTACCCATTTTCTTAAGCAGTATTTTTATGCTTTTGTATTGCCATATTACCATACATAACAACAACAAAAATGGCTGTTTTACAGTGCAGCTAAATGGTTCTACAATAAATCCTACATGTTTATATTTACAAACACCACTCATTCAGTGCCATTTCACTCCTGTTTGCCCCAAGGGATTTATTAGTGAGAACCTGGGCTACCCTTGCCTTCTGCAGTGGGTTGTAACACAAGTGTTGAGATGTCTGCTGCAAGGTTTGGTTTTTTTTTTTTTTTGCACTTAGACACCAGACCTTTGTAAAATGAGTTAATCTAAAGTACTTAGACTGCAAAAAACCAAAACATCAAACATAAATGAATTCAGAAAACTTGTACGCACAATCTCTGAAGAGATGTCCTAAATGATAAAAGAGATCTGGGGGCTGATAAAAGGAGTCATAGTCCAAATAAGAAACCATCTTGCTGCAAAAGAAGTGTAGGGAGTGTAAGTAGAGATCAATAAAGTGGATCAAGAGCTCTGCAACAGCCTGAAGCATGAGAAGAAAAAATATGAAACAGGGGATGGGTGCTGAAGCATTGCAGACTACATGTGAGCTGCCAGGGGACTTAAAGAGAGCATGACAACATCACCAACTGTTGATGAAGAAAAACCTGGAGAATTACAGACGTGATATCTACCTGTGAAAACCTAAAGGAGCAAGTTACTGACCAGTTAGTCTCTAATCCTCTAAAGATTTAGAAATTTGTAAATAAATGGCAGGAATGGGTTCGTTGAGGTTTCACTAAGGACAAATAGTTTCAAACTAATTTGATTCCATTCTTTGACAGTATAACTCGCCTCGTGGCTAGGGGGGAACAGCACTAGATGTGATATGTCTTGACTTTGGAGAGGCTTCTGGCACTGTCCCAGAAGACATTCTCGTTAGCAAACCGAGGAACTGCAGCCTATTTAAATTCACAATATGTTGAGTTCAGTGTCAAAGTCAGAGAGCTTTCTGGGGGAATCTTCCCAGTGGTGGTCCAGAGTCCAGATCTATTCGGTATTTTCAGCAGTAACTTTTGGAAATTGCTTTGCTATAAATTTTCCTGGTGATATCCAGTGTCAGGTGAGGTACTGGGGGGCCTGTGGGAGGTGTCTGTCAGCACCTATGGAGGGTAGGATGTGAATGGTTGATAATTTGAAGAAACAATCCCAGTCAACAGGATGAGTTTCAGCAGAGGCATGGGATGACCTGCCATGAGGCAGCTGTGAGAATATGCAAACACCAAGTGAGACCCACTGAGCAGCAGTCCTGTAGAAGTGGCTTCTCAGAGGCTGGAAAGAGAGAAAGTGGAGAACCTGAAGGACTGCGCCACATACAAAATCCTCTTTCCATTAAGGATAATGATGAGCTGTTTTCTGTGTCTTTGTCAATCAAACAAGAAGAAAAAAATTAGTGATGCCAACAGAAACCCTTCATTTGGCTTTGCTTTTAGTTTCTGCCCAAGATGCTCCATAAGAAGAGGAGGCAGTCAGATCTCTTTTGGTACTTTTAAGAGCTTATTTGGACACCCCTTGTGTTAATAGAGACACAGATGTGCTCCGTACAATATGAACATCCGTAGTGCCAAGGATATGCCATGGGGACTTTCTGAGAATACCTTTGAAGCTTTTGTGTTGAGATGTTATTCCCCCTACAGCTTTTTCTTGCACACATAATTCCCATGGAATGGGACCAGTGTTTCTGTAATGGAAGCTTATTTTCTTCAACATCAGAGGCATCTTCCTGGGAAGGTATTCCTAACTTCACAACTTACACCCTAAAAAAACTAATATTTGAATGGTTTATTTGTTTAATTCACCCAAATTTCACACACGTTTCAAAATATTTCCTAGGCCTGTGAAGTTTTTTATTTTAATTTATTCTTGAAACTGGGCCGATTTCTGAGTGCATGCCCAGTAATGAGTACTTGGTAGGTCATGATTATTCTTTTTGTGGGTGCCCTCTGTGGCAACAGTGATGGGGAGGCAGCCAGAAGTACCACTGGCCCCACACCACGCATGGCCCTCGGACTACATCCCCATACCATGGTAGGCCCCAGGGACAAAGCTGCTCCTTTGATCCCCTTGGCTTTTCCCTCCTCATGTCAGGATGTGTTATTTACTCTCAACCACAGCAGTGATACAGGGGAGGAGGCAGAAAGGGAAGATGTGCAGCCCAAAGGAAGGCTGCTGGAAGGGGCCAGCAGCTGTTATTGCAGGCTGCCATGGGAAGCTGATGGGAGAAACAAAGGGGGAAGATTAGCAGCAACAAAAACAGCAGCAAAATCTCCTCTCTGCCAGCTAGACAGGGGCTGCAGGGTCATCCCAGCAGCACCAAACCAGAGGACTGGGATGGTGGGGTGGGGGAGCAAACCAGCCAGGGCCACTGCAACCAAGTCCAGGGAGGTGCCCCAAGGCAAACAGAAGCAAGCAGATAGCTAGACCCAAAATGAAACAATAGCTTCAGAAAAAAAAAAATCCCCAAAGGCACCAAACCTGTTGTGTTTTTTTTAGCTTGCATATTTTTTAATGGAGTAAAAAAAAAAATAAAAGGAACATGCCACAGATGTCAGCCTGGTGCAGATCACCCTTCTGCATGGAGGGCACCAGGGGCCACATACAGTTCCCTCATGGCAGCTAGTCCTACCCCCACACCCCTTCCCTGCAGTCAGCGGGAGAAGGAAGTGGATAAGAAGCACACGGTGGATACAGCACAAGCACAGAAGAAGAGCACAGCAGCGCCCCAGGCTGGGCTTTAGCCAGGGATGGCTATGCTGGCACAGGTAAAGTAAAAGCTCAACAGACTCTTATGTTACAATTAAAAACAGCAACAGTAACAATCTCCCCTTGAGAGCTGCACTTTAAACCCCCACAAAAAACATTTGGGAACTCTAGTAATTTTTATTTTAGTGCCACACATATGAGCTCTGGGGCTGATGGGCTGCGTGGCAGTGGCAGCATCTGCTCTTGGTGGCTGCTGGCACCACTAGAGCCAGAAGGACCAGCGAGCTCAGTGGGAGCCTGGCCTTGGGGTCTCTTGTGTGTTTTCCAGGCATCTTTTTCAGGCCCTTCCCCAAAGCCATGGCAAAGGGAGGGTAAGGAGGCAGGATGCCAGATGCTCGTTAGCTTCAAACCCCGTGGCTTTCACTCGTGGGCTCCCACCAACAAAGTTCTGGCTACTCATCTGAGAAGGATCCCTCTTCTTTACCTCATGTATACACATTTACATATAGATATCTGATAAACATTCAGTATGAAAATAAATACTTCATCTGTGTTTTTTAAGTACCATTGTTGCCTCCATCTAGTAACCTGCTATAATGCCAGATCTCTTTTTGTCCATGACAATCTCGTTCCATTGCTTTTTCCCTAACCCACGGGCCCCTCTTCCCTGCCTCCCAGGGCAGCCAAAAGCACTGGAGCAGGCAGAACTTTACCGTTTAGAAGC
This sequence comes from Rhabdornis inornatus, assembly GCA_013397075.1. Classification (NCBI taxonomy): domain Eukaryota; kingdom Metazoa; phylum Chordata; class Aves; order Passeriformes; family Rhabdornithidae; genus Rhabdornis; species Rhabdornis inornatus. The sequence goes on along the minus strand of VWZS01000721.1, from coordinate 455,358 downwards.
CTCTCTCTAAGAGGCTGCCTCCCAAAGTTTGGCTTATTTTAGGGAACTTGATGAAAATGGTTCCCTTTTACAGCACCTGTTTCATGACAGAAGAAATTATCTTCTTCTAAAAAACACTTTACAAAGAGTAGGATTTTAACATTCTCTTCCAGGGCTCTCAGTTAAGAAATATGTTTCTAGATAGCACTGTTTATATAGATATAGGTATAGTTTTTATTTATTTTATTATCAACCCAACATTTCAATTTGCAGCTGTTGATGTAACTCATGACATACTCTCATGGTGGCGGGTTTTTTCTTCTTTATCCTTAAAAAGAAATGCATTTCAAATTAAAATGATGCTTTTTTTGTCTGTCTGGTGTTCCTAAAAGGTACTTGAGATGATATAGGAGTCCTGACGTGGGTGGCAGTTTTTAAGCCCGTACCTGTCAGTGGCCTGGAGACCACGAGGTGTGGGTGCTGTGAAAAATGGGGTAGTAACAGAATGGAAGGGCAGCCACGCCACAGCTCTGGGTGGGATGGTGCTGGGAACATATGGGCACGCTATCTAGGTTTTCCTGAATTCATTTCCACCTCTGAGCAGGAGGACCACGCGGCAAACCTGCCACCACCACCATCCCAAGGAGCCAGTGCTGCTTTCCTTGTCCCCCTTGCTCCCCCCAGGGCAGGATGTTTTATTTCTTTAACAGTTGTAAACTAACATCATGTTTTTCTCCCTGCAGTACCACAAGCTCAAAGTTAATTATACAAAGAGAAATGCCATAGTCAAAATATACATGACACGTATTGTATTAGAGGGTTGGGGGCTTTTTTCCTTTTTTTTTTCTTAGCCCAGGCAGGTGATTGAGATGCTACATGCTCCAGCTTTTGTCACTAAATGTGTGTGACTGTGTGTCTGTGTTTGTATTAAAAATATATCAGTCTTGTGATGTTCTTAAAAAAGAAAGAAATGGAAGGCGGCAGGGGAGGGAACGGGTAATAGTGAAAAGGTTTTTTGACTGTGTCACAGTCTTTTGTGGCTTCAGAAATACACATTTCAATTCCAGCACTGACGGCAGCTTGAAGCTTTGAGTTTAAATTTTTAACATTTTTTGGATTAAGTAGAAAAAAAGAAAAAAAAAATACAGCGTGCTCCCCCAGAACCAAAAAGCAACGAGCAAACAGAAAAAAAAGGAAAAAAACCCACAAATTCCTGAACCAGACTTCTGCAATTCTCAACTAGTAAAAATAAGGAAACATCTCCTTACAGTGGTGGGGTGCTCGGCAGGAAAGGAGATGACCCCCTATGGGAGAGGTGGCCTTTGGAGATGGTTGAAACTTCATAATTTCATTGAATAGGGTCAGTGCCTGGGTTTATTGTGTTTTATTTCAACACTTGCCATTGTTGCTTTCTTTTGTACCATTTTTGGATGGGTTTTGTCTCTTTGTTTCTTTCACTCTGTGATGGTTTTGCCCTCCGTGGCACGCAGCTGTCCGGGCAGTGGCAGCCCCCGACAGACAGCCGTAGCCTCCAGTGAAACTGCGCTTCCAGGACTGGTGTCCGCTGAGGTAACGGAGGAGGGTCCCTCCCCCGGCAGCACCGTCCCTCCACCGCCTAAAACCCCTTGATGTAGCAATAGGCCTCCAGGGTGGCAAACAGGATGTAGAGCAGCCAGAGGCTGACAAAGAGCAACGTCGTGGCCACTTTGCACCCTCGGGGGCCGCCCAGCTCCCCCCCAAGGTGGGGTCGCCGGCGGTAGAGGAGGACGCTGATGCAGATGAAGGCGAAGATGGTGAAGAGGGTGACGGAGAAGGCCAGGGTGCCTGCTGACACCTGGAACTCCTGCCCCTGCGACGCCCAGTAGATCGCTGCCACTGACCACGCCAGCCCGATGCCCAGGAAGACGTTGACAGCGTTGCTGCCTGTGACGTTGGTGATGGAGGCGTCAGCGTACATGTCCTGGATGGCTGCGGCTTTGCTGGCGAAGGTGTCTGCGGTTGAGGGAGGAGGGAAGGAGAAATCACTGGGAGTCCAACAGGAGAAATAGATAACCCTTCATGTCTGGGGGACAAGGGAGGCTCAGGTGTGGTACCAACCAGGTTAGGACATAGACCAAGAGGTACCCAATCCCCTCCTAGGCTCAGAGATCCATGTTGCCACAAAGCAGGGTGCAGACCTTGCCGGGGGACAGGGCTTGGAGAATACCCTTCCCAGCCTGAACCCCATTCCATGACAGACCTTCTTCTCCCCTGAAATCAGGAGCATCTCCAGAGGACTTACTTCCCACCCCACCCCATCCCCTCCCCTCCCCACGGCCACCCCACCTGGTACAGAAGTGCCGAAGGCGACGAAGACGACAGCGGTGACCGAGTCCTTGAGGCCGATGGTGCAGCCGAAGTGGGAGGCGAGGTCGCCGATGACGGCCGTGAGCATGCCGATGATGAGGATGGAGACGACGAAGCAGGCCCAGCCATTGCAGTACTCGGTGGGGGGCACGCAGGCAAACAGCACCTTCCAGAAGACTGTCAGGAAGTGCATCACGTAGTCAAAGCAGGACGGCAGGCGCTCCTCACCAGACTCATCCTCGTCCTCATCGCCTGCTGCAAACAACATGGAAGGAGAGGTCCAGCATTCATTCCATTGGGGCAGCTCGTGCTTGTCTCCTCCACCCCAAGGCTCCAGGGATTCTGCTCTACTGGGACAAGGTGGTGTGGTGCTGGCCATGACAGTGAATTCAAGGCACGCTAGGTCCTTCAGTGATGGGTGAGGCTTGGCAAAAAGAATGTCTCCCACCCACCCCAGAGCCCTGAGGGATGCGGAGTGATGTAGGGGGGTGTTGTACCCACAGAGGGGCAGCCCTGTCCCCATCCATAGGCAGTCACACAGCAGGTAGTAAACCTGTGGAGATCACTGTTGAGTGGCATGAAGAAATTACACAGGCAAGTGATGTTTTGGGCCAAAACTAGCGGAAAGTAATAGAACTGGGAAACAGGAGAGATCTTTTGATCCTCCTGCTCCAGAGCACAGTCTGGGCCATCCACTGCCTCTTCTACCCCTTTGGGGCAGATGCCAAACCAACTGTCAAGGTAAGGTTCAGAAAGATGCCCAAGTGCCATTAATGGCATAGATGTGTCTAAAATACCTTTCCCACAGCTGCCTGGCTCTTAAAGCAGTGAGCTCTTTGATCAGACAACAGCTGGCAAATATCTGGGCCTTTTCCTTCACCAGCTGCTGCCTCATGAGGCAACATCTCCAGTCTTCAACCCTCCCTACTGCCAGGAACTCTACTGGCTATGACAGGACATCTCCCAGTAGGAGCTACCTGCACTGGCCAGGATCCCAGCCAGGATGGGATTTTGCTGCCTGTACACTGCCCATCAGAAGCAGCAGGAGCACTGCCAGCTGATGCATCCTTTGAAAACTGGCCTTCTGGAAGACTCTGCACCAGAAGATGGATCTCTTGGGCTCCTCATTAATGTACCTGCAAAAGCCCACTATATTTGGAGCAGAGGAGCTCTGTGGACTGGGTTTGCTGATGGGTCACCACAGCTGAGCATCACTGACCAGGGAGATGCTGTCATTCCAGGCTGCATGAATCCTGTGGATGTTCATACGGATTTCCTGATGTCCCCTCACCTGCGCTCACAGTAATGGCCTCCATGAACTGGTCCCTCCAGGAATGTGTCCCTACAACCAAAGCCAGGTTTGTCTTCCTAATCAGCTTGTCCACGGTGCTCTGTTGTGGGAATAAAGACGCACAGCAATTAAACCAGCTGCTATTGGGCAAGGATAATCTTGCACTGTGGTCTCACAGACCCTCTCCAAACTGTGGAAGTGTCACAAGCACTCTCCTATCCGCTAGATTAGGCCATGACTAGGGTTGAGCCCACCTTCTCCCTGGACTGGCTGATCCAAACCTCACCAGAGCCAACTTGTTTGCCACACCTCAGTCCTGGTAAGGTTCCTTCTTCCCTCAATCCTGCCTCACCAGAGACAGCTTTGCTTCTGCATCCTCCTGCCCACTGACTTCTGCTTCCAGCAGGGCCTTCTTGCCTTTCTCCCTCCACCCCCACCAACCAGCAGCTGCTACTTTTGACATTTCTTGTAGACCTCGTCCACCCTTTACTGCATTACATACTTCCTTTCTTTTCTCAACAGCCTTTTCCCTGCACATGCTGCCCCCTCAGTCCTGCTCTCCAAGGCTGCTCAACAGTGCCACATGGTTTTCCCCTCCTGGAGGACCCCTAAGACACCTACTGACCTTGAACTCATAGGACTCCTCAATGATGACTTCCAGCTTGGGGTGCTCGCCAAGTATTGGTTTGCCCATCTCTGCAATTCTCTTGGCTTCCTCCTCTTCAACTGTCATCTTCCTCTCAGCCACCTCTGTGAAAGCAAGGCCAACACCAAGCTGTGGGAGCAGCCCTGGACCTCCAGGGCACCATGGGGGCTTGTCTGCAGGGCCTGAGCATGGGCTTCTGCAGCCCCCCCACAGCTTGCTAAGTTCACACAGCAAGCTGGGGGGGCAGTGGGGTGTTGGTCCACAGAAACAGAGGACCAAGATTTCTGCATATCAGTCACCAAGAGCATAGGCAACAAGTTTTTAATTTATTAACAAAAAACCCTTGGATGTTTCTTCAGTCTGCATTGGTGCTCTCAGTTGACACACACTCTCCCATCACCCCTGCAGCAGCCACAGTTTTGTGGAGATCGAGGTACCAAATCATTCTGCCATTTGGCAGAAGTGCCTTTTAAGACACTTCTAACACCCTGATGTGCTCCCTGATTTGAATGAACAAGATACAGAGACTTCTTTTCCCCCTTTGAGTAGAAAATCATGGTTGGCTCCTTGTGTTAGATCAGTGCTTGATCTAACACTCAGACACACACAGTCACAACCACATGTAAACCACACATGAATTAGAAAAACAAACAAGAAGTAAGTCGTGGAACAAGTAGTTTTTTCCTTTCATAATACTGTGAGGGTGCTAAGGCACTGGAACAGGTTTTCCAGAGAGTATGTGAATGCCCTGTCCCAGGAAGTTCAAGACCAGGTTGGATGTGGTGTTTGAGTAACCTAGGGAAAGGTGTCCCATGGGAGTGGGGTTGAAACCAGATGATCTTTAAGATTCCTTCCAACATATTCTATTGTGTAATCCTATATTTAGTTTCCCCTGAAGGATACTAAACCAGGACCTGGGTCAGCAGCATACTGAGATGACCCTTGTCAGGCTCAGTCTTGCTGAAGACCCAGCTAGCCCAGCAAGGTGCCTCAAGAGGGTTCTGCTTGCCCAGATGGAAAGGAGCATCCCAACCAGCTGGAAGGGTGCCCTGGCAGTGTCCCTAGGCCTGGCCCAGATCTCCTCTTCCACCCACATGCCTAAGGGCAGGCACATGCTGATGGGCTCTCTGTAAAACTGACATCTCAAGGAAGGGGCTGGGTTTCCCCTGGCTTTCCTGTGCCTGACCAGTCAGGGTGTACAAGCTGCAGTACAAGGCCCAGCTGAGCCTGGGAGTGGAAGCTGGAGCTCTTTAGAACCTGGGAGGGCATATCACAAAGGCAGAGAATTTTGTTCTGGCTAAGCAGTGAGTCAGATGTTACCTGAGGTTTCCTGCAGAGGTTACAAATGCCTAGGTAATGCCTCAGATGTGATTAATCTCATGTGGACTCCAGCAGATCTCATGCTTGACGCTAAAACTCACACAGAAATTATGCAGTGCCAGTGAAATCTATTTATAAGCTCTGACTTCTCTCTTCATCTGCCTGGCTAGATTGACTGCAAAGATCATAAGCCTTGCAAGACCTTCAGAGTTTATAAAACATAACTCCTGTGGCAGGTGACCTTATTATAACCCATCACAGAAACAGAAAAGTTGCATCCATCACTTGAAATCAATGACGTACATCGAAACCATCACTGCCTAGCTCCAAGACAGTGTTGTCTGGATTTAGGAACCCCCATAAGTTTAGAAAAAAATTACAGAGACACAGGAGCACAGCACCTGGAGAAGAAGAAGGACAATGCAGGATGCTGGGGGATGCAGGGAGCACATTTTTCTACTTAGAGGGTATTTAAGCATTGGAATGGGCTGCTCAGGAAGGTGGTGGAGTCACCATCCCTGGAAGAGATCAAGAAACAACTGGATGTGGCACTTAGTACTATAGTTGAGTTGACATGTGTTTGGTCAAAGGTTAGACAATGATCTTGGAGGTCTTTTCCAACCTTAATGATTCTATGATTCCATGATTCTATGAAAACGTTCTGCTTTACACTACACTTGGGAGGCATGAACTGATGATTATCAAGAGCAAGATTCAAAGTACTTACATTCACTGGAACAAGGAGTCAGATATAATGTACATCTGTTTTTCTAAGACACAGAATGAGAAAGTCCAGTCTCTTCCTCTAGTTGGGAGCGTGTGAAGATGACAAGCTGTGTCCATCAATGAAAACGCAGGTACTCACACATCAGTTGTTGCCATAGCACCTATGACATGACTTTGCTTCTATCTGAGCTCCCCATAACCTGAAGGTCAGGGGTGAAGGTACCCTCAGCTCTGCAAAGCCTAGCTTGGCAGATGAGCTGAGCACATGCTGACATGTGCTGACAATACAGAACTGAGCAATAGCGCTACAGCCATCCCAGCAGGGTTGCAAAGCCCAGACTTGGTGACAGTCTGACGCTCTACAACCTTTCCTGGAATAACTACATCTGAAAAGCTGTGGACACAGTCCCTTAGGTTCCTGCACGCTGGCTGCAGCTGCAGAGTGCAGAAAGCGTCTGGAACCTGAGGAGATACTCTGAAAATAGGGAATATCAGGCAGAATTTCCCCACTTAACAACTCCAGGAGAAATGATGCAGCGAAACCTCAGTCCCCAATCTAACTGACCTGACAAAAGCCTTTGGCATGTTAAGAGACTCACGCAAATGCTATGCCTCTAGCAAGGCTGGACTGCAGGCAGGTCTGTAGGCACATGCAGTGCAGCAAGCTTTCTGATCTCCGTAGGAAGTGGTATCCAACACAGCTTTATCCCAGAACCTGGCATCTTGCTAATGCTAGTTTATGTACTTGCACGAGGCAGGACAGTGCAAGATGTGAATCCCTCCCAGAGGAGGAAGATCTCCTGCATCTCTTCTCAGTGTGTGCCACATCCAGGGCTGTTGGGCAGGCTGCATGGGAATGCCTGTGTTCACAGGACCTCGAACCTTGGAGTGTGTGGCTTTGTTGTCTCTGCAAGCCACCTATGGATCACCTACTGATTCAATAAGCAAGGCAATCACTTGCCAGGCAGCTCTTAGAGTAAATCAAGCAAAACAACCATGCCCAAGAGTGTTTGTCAGCCTAGGGGCCGGATGCTAGCATGAGCATGGGACTGGACACCCCACAAAGTGAAGGTGGTGGGAGTCCTGCGATTCCAGAAGGCACCTTGCCAGCAGACTAAGCGCCACCAGAGGTACCTTCAAGCCCTAGGTAAGCCACGTGGAGTGAAGAGACAAGCTGACTAGCATGGAGACCTCCAGCCTACTGACAGCACATCCACAGAGATGTGAATAATGGAGGTCCTGATGTCACCTCCTCTGCCATGTGTACGGTGAACTGGGATGCAGACAGAAGAACACAGCCACCCAAGCAGGCACGTCAAGGGTATCCTGTGGGAATAGATGATTGAACATGACTGCCAAGCTAAGTCTTTCAATGTCAGCTGCAAGCAAACCACAGGAGAACAGCTACACGGAGCACGTCCAAATGGGTACCTCATAGAAATGTTAATAGTGGGAGCTTTTGGATAAGGGAGAAAGGAGGTAATTCCTTAATGTCTCATTAAAATGCAGTCACATTTGTGAACATGCAACAGGAAAGCAAAGCACAGAACCCTAACAAATTTCAAAGGTGCATCTGAAAACATTTAAGCTGCCATTGTATTTTCACTGAGGCTCCATCCTAATGTAGGAGAAAAACACAAGACTCCCATGTCAGTACTGTGCTGGATCTTGTTCAATGCACTCACGCAATAGGTGCTAAATACCAGGCTGCTGACTGTCCTCTGAAATGAAGGCAGTGGCAGAAACGACTAATTTAGGAGCCCAGCTGATATTTTTTCCCCAAACCTATACTTGCAATACAGTTAAGGCAGGGAGCTAAGCACCTTCAAAGAGTGATATGAAGCACCTACATGACTCCACCAATTCTGTCCACCTACTGTTTAGGACACATGAGCATCTTGTGGCAGGAATCAGTGTGAACCTCTGCAAAACACCAGATCCCATCCTAAGCCTGCTCCAGACCTGTTGGGTCTGCCTGTTTCAATGGGATGCTGAGGGCTGAGTTGAGCCTGTGTGTACTGACCTAACAGCTGAGAAGGAATAAACAACCCAGTGGCAGAGAACAATCCCAATGCTCCCGCATTTCAAGGAAGCACTTCAGACAGCACAGGGTGCATCAGCCTGCCTGTAGGGCTGCAGGAGGTTGCTATCCCTGCAGCAAGCATGGAACATGCTCCCACACAGGCTGGTGTAGGGCTGGGGTCTTGGAGGACTTTGTAGGAAGGAGAGACAGGATGTGTGAGGTGTGTCACACATCATTCCAGTGTGGTAGCCTGCAAAGAAGACTACCAAGGGCTGAGATAAATAAAATAAAAGTAAGGGGGAGTGAGGATGGGGGGGTTTGTGTGTTGGGAGACAGATTTTAATCTGGAAGGTCAAGTCTGTCAAGGTGAATGCTGCCAAGCTCCCGCTTAATTATTAACTAGCCTGATTTCTGTTTATATCTGCATCAGTACCTACTTTTCAATGCGGATTGCACCCTGGACTCCCTGCTGTCAACTCCAATTAAGCCTGATAAGGTCTGGCTGTGCCTATTGAGAACAGAGCTTGCCAGGACCTTCTGGGCTGCCTCCACCTCCTCCCTGGGAAGGAGAAGGTGGCCAGAGAGGGGTCCCCTAGACCCTGCCTGCTCTGGCACCTAGGTCTGTGCTATCACCGAGCATCAGGAACCCCTCTGGGCTGCAGAAGCACACACAGGCTGGGGAGGCCAGGCAAGCTGGGGCTGCTGTGCCAGTTGCTGCACCAAAGTATGCTGTTCCTGGTGCCAGGGAGCCAATCAGTGAGAGAGAATATGCTACAAGCAAGTGAGACAATGGGTCTGGTAAAATCAAAGTTAGGGTGGGAGGAATGAGGATGAAGTATGCTTTTGCTTGGGCTGTAGCAACAGCCACAGCTGATACCCACTAGGTGTTGGAAGCAAGGAGAGGTTCTCGGATAAACCACTCCATGCTCTCATTCTGCTTTGTTCAGACCCTTAAAGCCATGACAGACAAGGAGGCTGAGCAGCTCCTGGTTATGGTCCTGTCACTGCTGTGCTCTGCAGCCCTGGGCATGTCCCTGCCATGCTCACTGCTCAGTTTTCACCCCACGTCTGTCTCAGTCTGTCTCTCTCAGCTTATGTCTGCAGGGCCATCCCAGGACTTGAGCTGCAGTGATCTGCAAAGCACTTTCAGACCTGCACATGACAGGCCATTTCTTGGGCTCAAAATACTGTAAGCATATCCCCTCCTCCTTGTATTCCTTCCAGGGAAAGGGGAGCACTGAGCTGTGTTCTCACATCTTGCATTGCTTACCCCCTCAACCTCCTTCAGACTGGGGGGATGTAGACATTGCCTGTGGCCTCCTGAACACATTATAAATCAAAGTTAGATAAAGTCCATTTCTATGGTGTAATCTGGCCACTGCATCTTTTGAGCTGAAGCAGGCAATGGGAAGGCTCTGTAACACCATCAGGGAGGTAGATACTCATCACCTAGGCAATGCTGCAATACTACCAAACAACCATGGACCAGTTTGTATTCCTTGACGCTGAATAAATTGGACTAAAACCTGCAATGTGTTCATGAAAGATTGCTATGAAGGCCATTTCACACTCCTTGAGCTATCTTGTCTCCATCCATTTCTGGAGTGGGCATTTATCTGCATGAAGGTCACCCCTCATGGGGACTATGCTGCTAGGAAGAAATTAAAACAACAATTAAAATGGGATTTTTTTTTGTTGTGGCTTAATAAGATATAATCCTGGCTAAACAGAGTAAATAGTGAGTATAAATGAGTTCCTCTCCCCAGAGCACTGTCAAGCTGTCAGTCACAAGTGGGGAAGACTTCTGGCTAAAAGACACTCTGGCTTTGGAGATTAGCATATGGATATGCCCTTTATGGAAGCACATGCTCACATACAAGCACTGGCAGCCCAGGATGCCTTCTAAAATGTAAGGAATCTGCTTACTTAGCCCTGAAAGCTATTTCTGAGACATGATACATCCCATATACATGCCCCAGCATTCCTTAATGCTAACTGGGAAATGCTGCACATTCATAAGAGGGAGGCTAAGGACAGGGCTGGGAACTGAGCATTATTCCACTCCTGGCTCTGTCTTGAGATTGCTGCTGACAGGACCATCCCCAACTGGCCAGACAACTGGCATTTCTGCTCCTCAGTCTTTCCCACTGCAAAGTGGACATGGAAGTTGTAATGCATAAATAAACATATTTCAAAATATTTTCTTTGAACTGGATGAATATATATAAATTACGATATAGAAGTATCTACCATTTAGATAATTCCACAGCCCTTTAAAGATCTAGATTACTTGAGCTCAAGAACTTTCAAGCAAAGGCTGTGCCCAAGCTTTCAGTGACTTTTGCAAAGGCTGGAAAGACCTTGAGAACAGCTCTTCCACTGCTAGCAAAGGCAGAGACAACTGGAGTACCTTTGCACTTCGGTATCAAGTATTTCCCTGTCTAAACAATATACAGAGAGGTCATTGCCAGTGTTAAAACAGAAGGTTAAAAAAACCCCAGACTCTCAAGTTTCTCCACAGCAATCCCATGCCACTCTGAAGCCTGAACAGCTGGTGCTGGACCCATGACCAAGCGTTACATGGCCTTGCAAGTCTGCCTCAGAGAGAGAAGAAATTTGGAAGAAATAAACGCTGAGCAGAACCGATGCCCTGCCCAGTTACTCCACCTTGTGTAAAATTCACAGCCATGCTTTCCTTGAGAGGGCCCTGCAAGGCCAGGAGGCCAAAATCAGGATCCTTCATTTCTCCCCAGATAAGAGCCCTTGGGACAAGAGAGGCATTGTCACTCGGGCTCATCCATCAGGGCACTCACACTTTCTGCGAAGAGAGGGGATCAGTCCTGTGAGTGGGGCCTGTGCAGCTGCTGGCCCTGCCAAAGCAGTGCCATGGCAAGGGGAATGCCCCAGGGCTGGAGAGGAGTGCCAGGGCACTCAGCAGTCCCAGGGACACATCCCTAGGAATGGGATGCTGCCCAGGAAGAGCTGTGCAAGCTGCTCTAGGAGGCAAGGGATGAGGCACAGGGCCAATGGATTCCACTGAATCATTCAATAATGCCATTTTAAAACCAAGATTCCTATGTGCCTGTGTAACCTAAATGTAACATGACATGGACTAAACGAGGACGTTGCTTCTCTCCCCACTGATTAGCTGTGATTGCTGCTGAGTGACACTGCAGCACGTGCCTGCTTGCCAGGCTGCTCCTGGATTGACGCACACGTGGGGGCCAAGCACCACGAGCCCAACACACGTCACATGCACAGAGGGCACCCTGAGGCAGCTCAGCAAGGGGGGCACCCCAGGGACCCTCACCAGACAGACAGGAGGCTCTCCCTGATGAACTGAAAAGTAACTTTTCATAGCTGATGACCAAGTTCTCCAATAACAGCTGCCAAAAGCAATCAGGCTGGATCAAAACAGAGGGAGGAATGTTATGTTATTTTAAATACAAATTATTTGGTTCCAGGGGTTCTGATCAAATTAGGCAGCTACTGAATTAAAGCAATGAAATTACTGGGAAGGAGACTGGGCTCAACTTATTTCCAGTCCTCCTGCATCTGAAGAGGTAACAAAAGAAACCATCCAAACCATTCCGAGGAGTTTCCCATAAACACCCTAAGCTGGTATTTGGGGAACTGGGGATTTCTGCCTGCCACTAGCAATTTTCTAATTAGTCAATAACCCACAGGCTCAGGACATCCCCTGTGCAGCAGATTTGGCATCCTCCAAAAAGGGGCCGGACTGAAGCCTGCGTGGCAGATGCTGCTCCTTTGATTTGCAGCACAGCTCAGGCATTGTGAATGCTTTGGTTTTCAGCTCTGCTCACAAACCTGTGGGATTTCCAGCTCCTCCCTGCAGCCTGCATGCCCACCCTTATTTTTCAAGAAATGCTTCTTTAGTGGAAATTCAACAGTAATCACATCTGGAATTGAAGGAATAACAACAACACACGAGATGTACATTGCACCACAGTGGGATAAAGACAGACCAGTGTAATGGGAATTTCGGCAAGGAAGAGGGGCTCTGTATTAATACACATGAAATCCTGACACAGGGACAGGACATGCAGAGTGCAGAACCAGAGCTGAGGGTGAGGAGGGAAATAGTGCTGGTGCTGATCATATTCTGGTGGTACTGCTCTGGTGCTGGGCACACCCTGCGGATCCCCCAGGATGGGAGCTGGAGAGCACATGGGTGAAGACACTGAGGGGTGACATGTGACCCTCCATGGGAAGGAAACACCTGCACAACCTTGTACCCTTGCCCACCCCTGGCAACACTGCCCCACACTGCAGAAATGCCACCTCCCTGCAGAAATCGCCATCTTCCCCAGTGCATCAGCACAACACAAGCACCAGAACTGCCTAAAGAGAGGCTCAAGCCACAGCTTCAGACCAGGCATAGCTGCATGTGCTGCTTTACAACTCTGTCTGGATCATTTCCCCCAAAATGCAAGGAAAAATCTCGAATATGGGAAATGCTCTTAGATGTCAATCAATTATGCTCTTGACTAGTTCATGCTAGACACAAACACCATGAGCTGGGGTTGTCTACAACACAATAAACCCAAATGGGGGGGGTGGGGTCTGACCAAAAGGGACAAAAAGAGAGCCAGAGCAGCCAGAGGAAAGGAGAAAAAGCACTTACCTTGTGTGAGCAGTAGGGCTGTGGTGAGAGAAGAACATAAGAAAGACAGAGAGAAAAGAAAAAGAGGGACAAAGTTAATATCCAATAGGAAAAAGCTGTTTGGCAGATGAAGGCTGTCAGTGAGCAATGGACATGGTGCAAGGCAGCGTGCGAGCTCACCAGGGCTGCATGTTGGGCACAGGCTGGGGAGCAGACACCACAGCAGCAAGATGGAGAAGAGACTGGGCTGCTCCAGTCAGCACCACAGCACTGGCTCCCCAAAGTCACCCCTTCCCCCCAACAAAGGCAAAGGGATGGGATGCAGCTGGGGGGGAGTGGCAAGGAGGGAAAGGGAAAGGGAGGAAGAAGGGCAGTTACACTTGCCACTGGGGCCTGACACAACCCAAACTGACCCAAAGGTGTGGGAGGTGCCCCTGCTTAAGCCAGGTATGTGTGGGTGTGGCAGGGCTTGGCACAACTGAGGAGCCCCAATAAACTTGTAGGTATTGAGAAGAGAAGGTGATGGGCAGCTCCTTGAGAAGAGCAGCATCAGAAGGAGGCATTGGTAAAACAGATGGCCTCCAGTGTCAAAAGGGGCAGAGGGTAACACGGCCATGCATCATGCCTCAGGATGATGCTCTAGCTCATCTACACCTATCCCTATTCAAGGTGGGAGGAAAAGAAGAGAAAGGGGTGAAGGTCCTTGCAAGGGATGACCTTACCCTGGCTTTCCATACAGACACAGCCCAGCCCCCTTGGGCAGTAACCCCCTGGCCCTCTCCTCTGTTGATTTCCCCACTCCAGAGCTGTCACAAATGAATATCTGGCTGGATCCCTCTTAAGTGTAACCCACAGACAGCCACAGCTTGCATCCAGGTACCAAACCAGCTACAGCAGAGTCCATATAGCAAAAAACTCAAACACTCTTTGAGAGGGGCCAAGCACCAAGACTGTGCCTTAGCTTTAACTCCTACTTGTCTTTCAAACAGCAAACCAATTCCTGAAGACTTGGTTGCATGCGATGACAGTATTGTAATTACTTATTATCATGCACTTTTAGTCTCAGAAGCTTAAAACTCTGTACAGAGTCAGTATTAACAGCCCTATTTGACAGATGGTGAAGCAAGCAAAAAGAAGCTAAAGGGAACATTTTGCAAACTCAGAAGTGGGCTGGAGTCCAAAAGTGCTAATTTCCCCAGACTTGCTGGTTTGGGCCTCTGAAAAGCAGGCACTTTTATATAGATGCACCCAATTGTATCTGTGCCATTTGAAAGTGATTTCCTAAGCAATTTATCAAAGGTTGCACAGCACATCCATGGCAGAGCCAGGCAAACTAATCCTGAGTCCTGACACCCAGTCACTTCCTTGCTCTGTTGAGCAGCAACCATGGGCACAGCTTTCCCAACAGTCTGCAGAGACACTCTGACGATCTTCACGATCTTCATCCACTGATCCACCTCCCCAGCTGGAAGAACTGTGGGCAATTCAAGAGATGTCCCTTGTCCATGCGGGCAGGTAGAGGCACAGTGAAAGGTGAAATGAAGAGGCTCCTTGCTGAGCGTCCCTTCTGTTTCAGGGTCAATTCCTTTTGAGAGTCAAAAACTTGGGGGAAACTATTCATGAGTACATTCTGCATTAAGTACAGTCCCACTGAGCCACAAGATCCAATGGGATGTTTGCTCTGCCTGCACTACCTCTTGTCATCCACACACCTCTCCTTGAAGTCTCCAACAGGATCATCAGTACCCCTGGTAGCATGAATCTGGAGTTTCCTTGTGGCTCTGTCCTGCTACAGTTCATGCTGTTGTGTGACCTCCTTACGGTTCCCTGGTCTTCTGGTTCTCCAGACAACGTGCAGAAATTTAATTTGCCTTTTGCAATTACAAGCATTATTACAATGGGTCAATTTGGTGTTAAAACATAATATAATGAAATATTACTGGGACCTTAAGCTACTGTGGCTATTTAAAAAACCACTGGTTCCTCATGTTTTTTAAAACTGTTATTATACTGCTCTGGGATTCGAGTTTATTTTTTTCCCCATTTGCTTGTGAGCCTGAAAAAGAACAATTTTTCTCCCTTTCACTTATGATATGACACATGAATATTTGAAGAAGCCTATAAAGCTATGAATGAAACATCAAGAATACAGCATGCAGAAAGCCAAGGGATTATTTTATCTTTATATTTCTGAGTGAATGCTGTGCATGCAAGCAAGAAAATGATTTCACGGACTAAAGCTTTCTTCCTGCACACACATCTGCTAATGTGCCCTTAGCCCTGACCTGTAATGTTTCCTGACAGCCCATCTGGGGATGCTGTACCTGTACCAGCTTCACTGATGGCCTCCATGCTGTTCCCATCCCACAAACCTCCCTCCACTCTCCCCAGCCTGGGCTGCATCCCTCTAGTCCTCCCCAGGGCACCTCTCCCTCTCCTGCACTGCTGCTTTGCACATCACGCTCCTTGTGGGGCCAAGCCAGGCCACCTCACTGCTCTTGGCATCTCAGGTAGTCTCAGAGGCTTAACATGTGTACTCTTACAGGGAACTGCTAAAATTAGCTCAGCAGCCAAATCCAAAATAGCAGTCCCAAGTATCCCTCACCTAACCCTTGCATGGTGTGACTGTGGACAAACACGTGTGCCAGCAGATAACGGGGCTGTGATGCTGACTCACCCAGGCGGACCCAAAACCTTTAGCTCTGCATCTCTGTTCCTCCTTCACTGGGGTTTCTCTGCCCTGAAGGCTTGGTTTTCACTAGGTGAAGTCAAAATTGCATGCATGAACTCTGCTTCCCTTGCCACCCCTGAAAATGGACAATTTAGACCTAAATTTTAAAAAGTTGCTAAAAATCTGTTTACTAATATGCCATTTAATCTGCATGTTTTGGTATACTTTGGTATACTTGACTTGGAGGTCAATTTCTGCTGTGACATGCATGTTGGTGTGGGTTACATATCAGGAATTTCATTACCTCCTGCATTAACTCCAGAAAGCTTAAAGCAAGAAGAACCAGGCTTGGGACTGAAGTAGACTAGCAATCCAGCAATCCTGTGTTTACAGCAACCTGATGTGCTGTATGTCTCAGTCTTTTTCTAAACAGTGAAATACTTTTCTCTGCTGTTTATCTGAGAGATTTGACTATGCTGCATGCTTTATTCTGGACTCATTCTTCATTAACATAAATCTTTTCTAATCAGTTTCCCTAAACACTCAGAGAAGCTACTGTGTAGATAAGAGGATCCTTGTTAAAGGCCTGGGATTTAGAGTGAGTTGAAATGAGGGAGGGGAGGATGAATTTTGAGGAGACTCTCAGTCACACAGCAGGGCAGTCATAGGATGCCAAAGAGAACACACTGCCTCCACCCCTGCACACTCAAAGGTGACCAAAAAAGTGGCCATATGAAACACAGGCTCACTTCCCTAAAGAGATAATGATCCTCCACCTTCCAGATGTAACTGTCCACAGGCTCTGCCTCCAGATTTGCTCACTGAGATAAGTAAACTGTTTCCCTAATAGATTGTGAAGACATGTAAGCATGGGGTTTTTTTAGGGCTAAACAAGGCAGAGATTTTGCAGCATTGGCCTGAATGTTATTATTGAAGTCAATAGCAAACCTCTTGCAGACTCCAAGAAACTCCTCTCCATCAGAAGAATCAGCAGCATTCAGCCTCATCACAAAGCTGTGAGCAAATTATTAAACCTTGAGGGAATGAGGTAACAGCAATCTAACATTTTTCTGCTATTCTCATCAGCTGATGAAGTGGATGAAGAAGAAATTTCTTACCACCTGTCCACACTTCAGAAAACTGCAGCACAAGTATCAATACAGCTTATCTTAAGCAGGTATGGATCTTTGTACCAAGTCAAATAATTTAATCAATATTTTGATATAGACAACTTGATGGATCAATCCAAGCTGGGAATCCTTCCTTCTTTGCAGTTTAATCCTTCCTCTGTGACTCCCAGTCACATCCTCCCTCTGGGCACAAAGCTTTTCCATCAGAGGTGCTGACACTTGATTAGAAGGTGATGTGCTATGAGATTTGTTTGCACCAGTTGTCTCTGTGCTGGGAGAGCTGAGAAGACTTCAGACAAAATCCTCCCAAGCCAGGGCATGCCAACCAGCTGTTATCAGTGTTTGCCAGCCATCTGTAACTCCCATTTCCAGCAAAGTGTATCTTGTGGGAGACATGCTTTCTGAAGCATCGTGTGAAGGTTGTCAGTCCCCTTCACAAAACATAACGCTCAAGAGTCAGCCTTCAAGCATCAGCCCTGAAGTTGAATCTTCCACCACTGTGCCATGAGCTGAATTCTCACATGCTGATTCCCAGTAACCCTCATGCAACGTATTTTTCCAAATGCCATTTGCACCATTATCTGCAATCAAGTGAAACCTTCCAAAGTAGCTGCACTTGCCATTCAGGCTGTATCCACAGCAAGAGTAGCCACAATTTAAGCAGACGAGCAACTTCATCCAGGGAGCGCAAAGGAAGTTTTTCTCCTGTAATCTAGGCTGTGGAAAAAGTATGAAAGTTGATGTGTGAAGAAAGTATTACTCCAAAATCTTGCTGGGACAGCAGCAATATCCGCATTCTGAGTTGTGAGCTGACACGACAGCAGAGCTGCTATGAGAGCAATGGTCAAACCAACAGACAGCATCTCCTCATAAAGGAAGAGACCCATTTCCCTGCAGGAACCCTTTAAAGAGGATGCCCAGAAATGTAGTTCAGGGTGCAGGGAAGTTTCAAAGCCCTGCAGCACTCAGTAAAGAGGGATTCAGTTTACAAGATTTTGCATATAGAGGAAAGGTGAGACAAGAAGGATTTGAAGATTAATTTCTTAGAAATGGAAAGGACAAAAAAAGTCAGGAAACCTGGGAAATGGCCAGGAGGATAGAAGAAAGCAACATTTACCATCCTGGCCAAGCAAAGAATGTGAGTCTCTCTCTTTGATTTCTTTTTAGTCATTCACTTAGATATAACAAGCTCGCAGCAAGCACCATCTTTGCCAGTGCTCTGTGCATCTGATATGCCACTACTGAGTCAGTAGTGGTCATCATCACAGGCCAGGCTGGCAAGATACCAATCTCAGATCTGTTCTCATCTCTTTGAATTATTGGAGCACATCAACAAGAAGAGATGCTATAGTAAAACTACTTGATGTGATTTGTTTGGATGATCAGAAAGACTTCGAAAAACTCCAGCTGCAGAAAGTGATTGGTGAAAAAGAACAGATAACCTGCAAGACAAAGTAGATGTAGCATCTATGTAGCAGGAGTAAATGGTCAGCTTTCTTTACAGCAAGGGTTAACTGAGTGTCCCACGGCTCAAAGCAGCATGACTGATGTAAACTAATGTAACTGGGGATGAACAGAGAGGAGCAGCATCTGCAGATGATGCAAAATATTCCAGTTCAAAGGCTGTATCAGTGGCTGTTCTGCGTTCTGCAAGCCCTGGTCAACCTGAAGACCGGCATTTGTGTTTGGACCACCACAGGAACACTTCAGAGTAGAGATGATTTTTCATCCAGTAAGGTGCTAGCAATTGCAGAGAGCAAGAGCAATAAGAAGAATTTCATGCTGACTTCTGGCCCTTACAGAGACCCTCCTGGAGACCCCTGTGCCCCACAGCTCTGATCAGGGCCAAGGAGAAGTTCCCTTGGCTGGAAGTGACTGCTTTGTATTGGCAGGTGTACAGGACAGCACAGACAGTAATGCAAATCAACCGTGTGGCAGCAAGCCCTGCTCCCACCTGTCATCCTCCTCCACTGCATGTCTGTCAGAAGCACTGCCACTGAAGCCTGCAGCAGTGTGGGTATCCTCAGGGACAGGACACTGGGTCTGAATAGCACCAGGCTCCGGACCAAGTTCTGCATCCCAAAATAAACCACTCAAACTCTGCCCCAGGCTGGTTTGAAAAGCACATACTACTTCTCCCTGTCATCAGCTCTGCCATCACTTCAGGGAACATTTCACCCCTGATTTCATCACTGCCACCTAGTTTGTATCCCTGAGGTAAGTCAGGAGCTGCTCTCTGCATGGAGAGGTCCTGGGCCAGTGCAGGCCCTTAGCACAAAGCTATGGTAGTGCAGGCATGACTGGCTGTCTCTGCCTGACCCGGACTGCAGATTACTTCCAAATGACTGCTGTTCATCTGACATGCCCAACACCACCCTGCTTCCAGAGGAGCCAGGAGACGTTCTGAAGATGCTGTAAGTAGCTGAGAGCATCAATACTCCTTCAGTTCCTTAGGCACAGGCTCAGTGTGACACAGCTAAGTGAAAATGGGGACACACTGTCAAGAAAACCACACCTTTTGCAGCACTGTGAACAAACACATGAGTAACCAAAACCCAGAGAGATTCTACCTCAAAAGCTACCGGGCCTGGGCCCCCCAAGGAGAGGCAGGAGCTGTGCTTTGCCCTTGCCATGTGAGTCACATGGGGGTACATCCATCACCACAACAAAACCCAGCAAAGTCCCCACTAGGTGACTGTGGTGTGGGATTCTCCCCGTCTGTGTGCACAGGGCAATGGCAGCACCTGCACGAAGCTGGCAGGAACACATGTGCTGGAGTCAGCATGAGCATCCCTTCCCAAAGCCCACGGCACGTCACACGATGGCCGAGCACGGCCTGCGCTGCCTCCTCTCCGCCGGGAGCCAGCTGCTCATGCGTGAATTCTGTGAAGCTGCTGGCCACAGCATCTGCTCTCCATCACTCACAATGCTCTCCATGGGAAAGCCTCACGTAGCTCCTTATTCTTCATGCCAGGCACAAGGTAGGCTCATCGGAGATGCCGCAAAGTGCAGCACTACGGAGCTGGGGATCTTTCCAGATGTCCTGCATTTAGTGTAGCGACTGTGCCACCTTGTGCCAGCAACATTTACAAATGCAGTTTAATCTCCTGCCTCTTAGATTTTAAAACCATGTGCTCTCAGTCTGACTTTTCTCTAATGAGGCCAACCAGGGCCCTGCATCTCCTCCCTGGCATGGTCCTTTGCTTCCTCCAGACAAAAGAGGGCCTGTCCAAGGGTGTGCCCTCACCTCTCACCTCTTGGCCTGCAGGCTCTGTGCTGCAGATCAATTTAGTCCAGCTCTGACCTCTTCTCTGCCTGTTGCAAATCAGACAATCACACTGACTAGAGCTGATACAGATGTAAATAAAAGATATATGATACAGCAAAATGGCTCTGTAGTCCTAGTAATAATGAGGACGTTTTACCACTTCAGAGGCCATTTGGATTTTTTTCAAACACTTGTTCTCATTCAGCCAGGTGCAACATGACATGTGTAGGGAAAAAAAAAAGTGGGACTTCATAAAAACAGCCCATTTCTGACTCTATATTCTGATTCTGCTTGTTGTTTAGAAAAGAATGCAGGATTTGCAGAGAACAGACTGCTGAGAAAAAATTTGCTGCGATGCTCCAAGCTGCCAAGTGCACAAGCAGGAGAAAGCCAGGGGCCTGTGATTTTCCACCTGCACCTGCTGAGATGGAGGTGGGAGACCCATGGATGGGAAGGGACACATGTGAAGAGGAGACCCCAGTGTGGTTCTAGGACTGAAGACTTTGATCCAGGACTGAACATTTGGCCTTCACAATGCCCAAGAAGAGATCTGAGCATACTGTGGGTGTAATGAACAGATACCTACATGGAAGCTGTGGCATTATACAGTTCTTTTATATGATGGAAAAAAGTAATAAAATAACTAGTGGCTACAAGCTGAGGCCAGACAACTTCAACCTACAAGCCATGGTCACATCTTTACCCTGGAGAGCAATTGATTGCTGGGACATACTCCCATGGGATATGGCAAGGTTGATCACTGCTTCTGCTCAAGGGCAGTTGGACTTCAGTGAAAACTGAGGGCCTGTGCTTGACAAAGTGAAACCTGATATACCTCATTGCCTATATGAGGGCTGCAGGAGGCAGTCTGACAGCATTAAAATATAGGTGTACATTTTACAAGTCCACGGATGCTATACGATACTGAAATGCTAACGTAAGCCTGTGTCTGTCCTGACCATCCTATGGAGCAGTCTATGGGAGCTTGGATGGGCCAGAGGGCAGCTGCTGGTGAAGTAAGAAATAGAACACATTTCAGCAAGGGAAAGCTGTGCTGTGCAGTGCATGGGCAGTGGCCAGGTGTCCCATCACTGACAGCAGCACCAGTGAACAGAAATAAGTCTGTGGGCACACACATCTGGCTCTAGTCTGTAACAGGCACCTAGAAGGTGGATTTAAATTCCCTTTTGTAAAGTGCCTCTGTTTAAATCTTGGCCCTCCCAGGCCACCCCAAAACCAGTGAATCCAGTGGCAAGACTCAGTGAGAAAGGGGTCAAACACATACAGGACAAGAACAAAGATAGATATAGGCAAGACACAACCGTAAGTCTGGGTTTATTCCAGCTACGAATCCTGGTCTGCTGGGATATCCTGGGTCTCACTGCTGATGAAGTAGGACCTCAGTAGAACTTCACACCCTCTGCATGACAGACTGTGATGTCTGTGACACATTAAAGGGGTTTTCAAATGGAAGACATGAAGAACCATTTAAAAAAAAAAGCAAGCCAAGTTACTTTACACCTTCTCTCATCCTATGGACTTTTCACTGCACTTCACAGGGACCCAAGAGCACCAAAGCAGTGCCACTGGAGGCAACAACAGAGGGAAGGACAGGGGGAGTACAGGAGGAGCTGAAGGGGGCAGCCATGCATTACACCCTTCTCTTGCCTTTCGCATTCCCCAAGGTCCTGGCAAAGAAGCAGGAGCAGGGAGAACAGCAAAGGTGTGCTCAGAACAAAAAACAGATCAAGACAAGGAAATCCAATCAAAATAACACAGCCTCCGAGACTCAAGCATTGCACAAAAGGAGGATCAGAAGTAAGCTAGGCTCTGAAAGGCAGAGATGACACCGAAACAGGGTAAGAGCTAGAATACAGGAGGGCAAAGAGCAACAGTCGAACCCTCTACAGGAGGAGGAGAAAAGGAGGAAGGGTAAGGAGGAGAAAGAAGGTTATATTTTCTGGATTTGGGGTTTGGATACTTGATTCTGATTTTTTTCTTTTTTGCATTTTTTTTCATAAAGGATCTCACACCTGATATTCCACGTTCCATCCATTGCGGTTCACCAAGGGCAATGAAGAAATTCTCCTGCCTTTCGTATTCCTCCTCATCTACTATCTTAACCCTTATGGTCTTCCTGTAGGGACAACAAGAGAGACAACCGTGTACAGCGGGTCGGCTGGCTGGAGGCGAGGCGGCAGCAGCGGCAGCGGGGGCTCCTGGCACGCAGCCCCTTCCCGCCGGGACGGTGCGCGTGGGCACGCCTGTCGGACACAGCATCCTGGCAGCAGCTCCTTGGGAGCAGGGGGGTTAGGGGCAGAGGGGGCTGGCAAGGGAGCAAGGAGGGAGGGAAAAGTGGGAGGAGGACCTTGCTGATGGTTAGCGGAAGGCGACTTCTGCAGCGCATTTTTTTTCAGTGTCAGATGGTAACGGAAAGGGTATCAGTTGCCTGAAAAGCATCAGGGACCACCACCCTGAGCTACCCACTGTATTTTAGCTGGAAGACCAATTTCTTCTTACCATTAATAATAAATACAGTAATAATACCCTCACAATTAATAACAAATCTGCAAGGACTCTGAGCTGGGAACCTGAGGAGAAGAGAGAGACACATTCCCCCGCGGGGTGACGTAGGTCTCTGCCAGTGGCTACTGCTCCACCAGCTGCTAAGGAGGCTGATGGTTCTAACTCCCATTTTTAAAATGGCATATTTTATTGCTTTTTCTCCTTGACAGTATCTACCTCATCCTCCTGTCCTGTTCCTCAAGTGAGGACACAGTCTTCCCAGGGGACGGACAGTTTGGTTGGGACCTCACAGGGGACACAATGAGACAATGCCTTCAAGGCTCAAAAGGAAATTCCCTGGGCACTGGAGCAGGTCTAGCCTCTTCCCCCTGAGGCCAGCTCATCTGGCTCCCTTCAGTACCCCTGCAAAGCACACAGATGCTGTGAGCCTCCAGGCAAACCAAAGTGGGCACTAGCTCTTCCTTGCCCTCAGCTCCTGCTCCCAGACTTGCTCTGTGACAGCCTTTGCCCACTGCTTCTCAGAAGTCACAGAGCTGTTTGTCTGCCAGGCCTCAATTCCTGTGTTTTTCTAACACAGGTTTGACTGGAACAACCCATAGGACCAGGGCTGGGCAATGATCTCCTGAGATGCTGGATGTGTTTCTAGCCAGCATCTTCCCACTGACACTACAAAATTTGCTTGGGCCCTCCAGTGGGGGTGGCAGAAAGTTCCTCTCAAGTCACCACAGAAATATAGACAAGCAGGACTGTTCTCTATCCTTCTCTCTCTCTCTCCCCCTCGCCACTTTGCCTCTCAGCAGCCCCAGCACCATTCCCCATGCCACCCCATGGGTACCATGTGACACAGTGTGCGCGCACAGCAGTGTTTAGGGCAGAGCAGGTGGAGACAGAGAGACATCAGAGGAAGAGAAGAGGAGGAAGGAGATGGAAGAGAGGAGGAAAGAACGTTAATGTTAGTCTGCAGGGCCAGTACTACACCTTTCTGTAAACTCATATCCACCATGCGGGGGCTCATCAGCTCAATGAAGAAATTCTTGGTTTTTTCATACTCCTCATCATCAATTACCTTGATGTGAACTGTTTTGCTGTGGATGGAAAAATAATAAGGGTCATAAAGGGGAGAGGGGAACAGAGAAGCAAAAGTCAAGGAAGGACGGAGTTAAATGGGTACATTAGAGAGTCAAAGTTTTCTCACCCACTGAACAAACTCAACGTGGCCCTTTGAGGAAGGCTAAAGCCCCCCTTCTACAAGTGACACTGGCCAATTTTCTGTTTAACCCAAAGACAGAATGGCAGGCCAAACTACAAAGCGAAGTTAGACAAAAACAATCCCCCAGCAAACTGGCTCAGGGCTCAGCCTGTGGGCAGTGAGGTCTGATGGCCAGCAGAGAAGCAGGCTCCCCTCACCCTGTTACCCCTGTGCACACACACACACATACAACAGCAGCCACACAAGCACACACACCCCGCTGGCACCATGCTGCTGCCTCAGCTGCTGCCTCAGCCTGCTCTGAGAAGTGCTGGCTGCTGGAGCAGCTGGACAGCAGGTCCTATGTCTCTCCTTTAGCAAATTTCTTACAAGTTCTTGTACCCTTTCGTAGGAAAAGAAGAGCTCACTGTGCCATGGTTTCCTTCACAGCAAATACATGCCTTATGCAGAGGTTATTCTCCCACAACTTTCACACACAAAGAGGACAAGAAAAAAACAAGTCAAAGACTCTGCCAACCCACTGCCTCCTTACAGCCAGGCTGCACTGACTGTTGCAAGCTCAAAATGACCCCTGCACTCCCCTCATTCTCCCAGTGGCTGCAAAGGTTCATGCAGCCCAATCCCTCCACATGACTGAACAGACTGGTGCTTTGATTCCAAGCTGGTAACACTCTCTTAAATACAACATTGTCTGCACATGTAACTCCTCTGAATGGGCATCTGCTTGCCCATCGTGGCGCTTCTGGACTTCTAGCTGACCCCAATCCCAAGCTGGAACTGCATTTTTTAAACCAGAAGTAGTTCCACATAAAAAGTGTTTCCCTTACCTCAAAACAAGTGCCTCAAGAGCAACCAGGCAAGTTGCCCCTCCTGCCAGTGAAAGATCCCTGCTTCCCACAGCTCTGTACCCACACATGGCCCTGCAGCAACAACCTCCTCTTTCTTCCTGCCCATCCTCAGCTGTCAGACCAGGCCCAGGTACATGTTGTGCACAATCAGTCTTGACTGGCAATGGGAAGGAAGAGAAAAGCAGGACTGGCAATCACAATCACTGGCAATCTGGAAAGACAGACCCAAATTCAAATCTCTATGTGCCTCAGCCTGTAGCCTTTGGCATTAAATATACCCTGTATATTTGATCTCACAGCACTTCAGAAAACAAGCAGTCCAGCTCTGCACCCTGGGGATGCTGTGATCTCCACCCTGGGGATGCTGCCACAGCCAGCAGCCTCTGGAAAATCACCACTTCAGCACAGAATAGGAGAATCATCACTGCAGCTTGCATTCCTACTGATATCATTAATGACCACAAAATTATTTGGTCATCCTACAATTTGACCCTCAAGTTATAATTGCTCCTGCACTCCAGCTATGGAAATCCTGTTCCCTGTGCTGACTCTGGTCTTGATCTTGGTCCCAACCCTTCTTTTTCAAATGACGGCACAGGGGTAGGAGTAGAGTTTGGACAACATCTGCCTATTGATCAGTGCAGGAAAATGCAGGAAAAATCACCTCTAATTCTTTCTGAGCTAAATCAGCTTTATTTTTGCCAGTGCTTGCTTTACCCATACCCTGCATCAATGCCAGCAAGCCTCCTTTCCCTCCTCTAGACTCCTTCAATCTCTGCTAATCCAGCCTAAAAGATTTTAAAAGGTATAAACGGTGTAAATATTGCTGCTCTGCTAAGACTTCATCATGACCAATTTTTGTTGCATTTTTGTTGGAGATGTTGAATTTGGTTTTTGAACCAGATGCTATCTGGGCCCCTGATACTTTGCAAAGCTTGTTCAATTTGCTGAGTTAAACCTACAGCTGATTCATAGCTCTGATCTTTTCCTTGCTCATTACTACAAAACAGAAGGTGGGATTTTCAAAAGCAGCCAGTGTTTCCTGGCTTTTAAAAATCCTTTTCATAAGTACCATTGCTTATGGTTTTCCATTCTAGGAGCTTCAAAATACCTGGTATTGCTTGTCTGCAAAAATTTGGAATAAACATCACACACCCTGTTTCCTGGGGGTCAACTTATGTACTGTGACAAAGCTACTCTAAGGCTTTGTACAGTTAATATTATGCATGCAAACCATTTGAGTTTGCTTTCATACAACTCCTTTCCTTTCCTTTCCTTTCCTTTCCTTTCCTTTCCTTTCCTTTCCTTTCCTTTCCTTTCCTTTCCTTTCCTTTCCTTTCCTTTCCTTTCCTTNCTTCCCTTCCCTTCCCTTCCCTTCCCTTCCCTTCCCTTCCTCTATATGCCCTACCAAGCAGTTCCACAGTCCTGAGACTTCCTTAGAGTAGTCTTTTTTAATGTAAAAAAAACTAGTTCAAAACAGAGAAAAAAGAGTTGCTGGGGATCCCTAGAGGCTAGCATGGCAAAGTGCTGGCTTTGCAAATGCAGGTCCCCTTGAGGCAGGGACACAAACCTTCTGGGCTCCTAGACCAACTCAGCTCTGCTACAAACTGGACGATTACCACACACTCAAGCATCAGGTGGCTTTTCCAAAAGGAGAGTCAGAATTTGGTGATCAATCCAATAACTTCCTGGTTTCCTCCTTCGCTACAAGCTTTTAAGGAGAAAAGATTCTTTTACCCAGCTCTGAAACAGGTGAAGGACAGATCAAAGCATCAGGCCAAAGCCACAGCTGCCCTGCATGGACACAGGCTGGGCCTTGCACCCCTGTCCCCATCTGACTGAATCCCAAAGGAGCTGGTGCCTGACCTCTCCAGCTTTGCTGAGAGGTGGTGAGTGCCCAGCAGGTCCTCCACCCCATTAAAGCCTTGGGGACACAGCAGGAGCCCAGAAGTGACACTTAGGGACCCAGGTGGGGTGGGATGGGAGCCAAACTGCAGCCACTGCCAGCTCTTGCTCCAGGGTCAGTGTGTTGCCAGGCCTCCCTGCGCAAGGAGGAAAGGAGCAGGGCAGAAGCTGACAAGGACTGTGCAGTGACATGGGAAGGTGGGCGAGGGCTCACTGACCCCATGCCACACAATGGGGAGCAGTTGACCTTTCCCTGGGATTTTGTGGCAGAGGGAAGAGCAGCATCCCTGCTCCTGAGCCGCTCTTTGCAGCTGCACAGATGGGGGCACAGCACTGGGTTTGCTCCCTTGAGGGGAAGTGCCCTTCTCTTGGCTGGCTGCTCCTTTCTGTCACCACAGAAAGGTCACTGCTGATGGAGGGGGGTTCTGGTGGCCCATCAGGCCACCCCTCCCAGGCCACTGTGGCTGGTGAGGGCTGTCCATTCCCCCACTCTCCAGCTTCCCTACTTCTGTGAGCATTTTGCTCGTCTCCAGGCCTAGGAAAGCAACCATAAATACAGCTGCGTCCTGAGCTGTCATAAATTGTCTGGAGGCCAAAACACAGATTGCTCCTACACAATCTCATCTCTCACCTACAGCCACACTGAGAGCTGCCTCCTCGGGAGGCACGAAGAGTGGAGGAGATGGATGGAGAGAAGGGCTGGAGTGTAACGCTGCCCCGGGAAGACATCACATTAATGTGAGAGATGTGACAGAAGGACACCGAGAGGCAGAGAGCGTGTGGGAGCGAGAGGCCTGGGAACATTTTGCTGCAAGAACATCATGACAGCTCCTTGAAATTAATGGAGGCAGAGGCGGACACGAGAGGGGCTGGCCGTGCAGCAGCCCTGATGGGCATGCTCACCACCATGGGAAATAAAGGATCTGAAGCCTACCTTGCTCAGCTGAGCTGCTTTCGTTCCCTAGCCTCTGGCCACTTTGCATGGGGAAAGGAGGACATTTTCCAGCCTTCCCCATTGCCTCTGACAGTTTGACTGGGGCCAAGACACACCTCAGACAGCTCAAAAGCAGAGAACAACAGAGACCATCCAAAAGCCTCTCCTGGCAGCAAGGAGCCACTCTGCAAAACACAAAGCCCTACTGCCAGCACCAAGCCACAGCACAGTCCAATCTCAACACCTGCACGAGTACCGTGATGGGAAGGGCTCTTTAATTCAGAGCTCGGTGCAGCTTTCAGCAGACTGAGCAATGCTTTCAGTTTGGCCTGTGACACAGCAGGGCAAGCCAAAAGCCAGCACTCCCAGGGAACACCTGGCCATACAGAAGTCAGGACAGCTGCTCACTTGCTTCTTTTCTCTGAGGTCACTGCAAGCTGCCACCCAACAGCCTTCAGATGAATGCAGTCCAGGCTCTGCTTTCAACATACACTTAGAAACAACCACTGGTTTTAAAAGTCAGGGATGGAAAAG
Source organism: Rhabdornis inornatus (assembly GCA_013397075.1). Classification (NCBI taxonomy): domain Eukaryota; kingdom Metazoa; phylum Chordata; class Aves; order Passeriformes; family Rhabdornithidae; genus Rhabdornis; species Rhabdornis inornatus. The sequence continues at coordinate 427,377 of VWZS01000721.1, read as the reverse complement.
TTCCTCTGGGGAGCAACATTAAGAATGAGATTTTCTGTTGAGTAAGCAACAGAAGATGAAATTAATAGACATTGATCTTCTCCTAAAGGACTTTGTGCACACTATGTTGCTAAATTCCCCATCTGGGAAGTACAGAGGATAATCTATAAAATCATTCTATTTGACAACATGTCCACTTCCAACACATAAGGCAACAACTGAACGGTTATTTGATTAATGTGCTAGAAAATACTGACTATCTCTTTGTGTGGACACTCTCATTTGTAGGAATTATTGCTGAGAAGGTTAAGAGGATGTGTCTGTGTGGGTCTGTGTGACTTTGGAATGTGAAACAACCCTAAAAACAATGCAAGTCAGATGCTGTCATACAGAGTATACCACTGTAACAGGCAAGGCTGTGCAAGCGCATAGTTTAGAGTTCCTGGTGAGACTCTACTAGCCAGGATGAAAAGCAGCAGGACAGCAAGGGAAACATCCCTGTGGCAGTGAGAGGTACCAGGAGATGTTCAGTAACTCATTAATGTGAATCTTTAGTACATACACCTTTGTGTTCTTGACACATCTTGATATACCCAAATCTTCATCTGATTTGCTGTGGCTGCAGTTTCCTGCAATATGAAGTTTAAAACATGTGGTACCAGTCTGACTCTTCTCCAGAGCTCTGCACTGCTTTGAGATTTCACTGTGAAGCTACAGATAGGGCCCAGCTACTATGCTAGAAGACCTCATAGAGCAGTCATAGAATAATAGAATATGCTGAGTTGGAAGGGACCCATCGGGCTCATCAAGTCCAATTCCTGGCCTTGGGCAGGATACCCCAAGAATCACATCACGTGCCTGAGAGCATTGTCCAAATACTTCTTGAACTCTGTCAGGCTGGTGCTGTGACCACTTCACTGGGGAGCCTGTTCCAGTGCTCAACCACCCTCTGGGTGAGAAACTTTTTCCTGGTATCCAACCTAAACCTCCCCCGACTCCGTTTCATGTTTATTCCTCAAGTCCTGCCAATGGTCACAAGAGTGAAGAGATCAGTACCTGACACTTCCCCTCGTGAGGATGCTGAAGACCACAATGATGGCCCCCTCAGTCTCCTGCAGGCTGAACAGAACAAGTGACCTCAGCTGCTCCTCACTTGGCTTCCCCTCCAGACCCTTCCTCATCTTCATGGCCCTCTCTCAGACACTTTCTAATTGCTTAGTGCCTTTTTTATATTGTGGTGCCCAAAACTGCACACAGAACTCAAGGTGAGGCCACCCAGTCAAAAGCAGAGCAGGACAATTGCCTGCTTTGACTGGCTGGCAATGCTGCGCGCTTGAGGCAAACCAGAAGGGATTAAATAAGGTTATAAATAGTGGAGATCTGTCTTTGCCCAGTTCACTGGGAGGTGGATATTTAACACAGCAATATGACAGTACTCACAGGAAAGGTGAAGAAGCCAGCAAAAAGAAGCCTGATTTGATGCCCACAGTCATATGAAGTTGTGCATCAATAACCCAGAGTAACAAACTGAGCAATTTTGAAGCAAAGAATTATGCTGTCACACACACAGAAAAAGACAGGAAGTGTTTGAAGGGCAGAATCATTAAATCCAAAAGCAGATTCACTAAACTCACCAAGGAGATGCTGAGTGATCTTAATTTCAAGAGAAAAATCATGGTAATTTAAGAACCAATCCAGATTATGACCAAAACAGGCAGGTTGCACTTTGGTTTTACGATCATGTTTATGAAAGAAGATTTTTTGATTACCATGGAGATTATGGCAGGGAGGTGAGGGGACAGGTTTTCAAGCATTCAGCTTCAGCCACTGGCAAAGGTCACAGTTTGTTCTAGCAGAAAGGTCAGAACTAAAGGTGCCTCTAAGGCCAGATTAGATGCTGGTACCAATTAACTAAGCAGGTGTCAACAGAATAGATGAACTGTCAGAACAGAGTTTCGAGCAGATCACTGATGAGCACATTGCAGATGTTTGAGTTACAGAAGAGCTGGTGCTGGTGCAGAAGCTGGAGACAAGCCATGGCAGGCCAGTTTCCAAGAACTGGCTCTGTTGTCCATGAGGACCTTGGAAGAGCAGCTGTGCAAGAGTTACCCTACTTTGTGTAGCAAGCACATGGAGGACAGCCCCAACAGCTTCACGACCTGTCAGTCAGCTATAAAGTAACACAGCCAGAAGCCATCCCCAGAAAATGTTTTTTCTCTTCTGTGTTTTCTCTTTTGTTGTCAAGTTGGTTTAGATGGTAACTAATTATCTTTTAATCAAAATCATCTGATAAATTATTATAAGAAACTATCATCTTATCATTAAAATAAGGTTATTGGCAGTGCTAATCACTATATGACCTATGTATTTATCCTGTCAAGCCTGAAGCCATACAAGCAATTCAGTTGATACTTCCACACTTTAGTTTCTATATCCATGCAGTGCCTGTGATCCTTATTTCTCACAGGTACTTGATAGGGGACAGTCCCTACTCTCTTTGCACTCCTAATGTGAAAGATGCTACAGTGATGCAACCAGAAAGAAGGTAAGGGAAGAGAGGAGAGGGAGATTGAAGTGGTAGTGGAAGTATTGCTCATTCATATGAGTATCAACTTATTCTGGCTTCATCTGATGTGTTTCCCATTTGAAGGAGCTGTGCACTTCTGCAGGGCACCTCCTCTTCCTTGCTAAAGTCTATTTACATCATGAGGGAACTAAAACACCTCAGAAAATATGTCTGCAAACAGCTATCATCCTGCCCCTGGGCAGAGCCATTCCCACCAAGGCATTCCTGACAAGTAGGTGTTGCCCAACTGCTTTCTAAAAGCCACATTACAGAGATGGTTTTCTGGGTGATCTTTCCCCATATTTCAACCCTTTACCCCTAGAAAGTTCTTTGTAATGTCCACCCAGACTGACAAGGCAGGAGGGGGAAGAAGCCTTTGGCATAGCCCCTGGAATGGCTCCCTGTGTCCCTGCTGCTCCTCCCACACAGGCAGGGCCTGAGACTGGCCCAGGAGACCCAGAGCCTCCTGCAAGCCTCTATCCCTACCACACATGCAGCACGGAGGGATCTCTGCTCCACTCCTGCAAGGGCCAGCGCCAGAAACATCCAGCTCTGCTACAGCAGCTCACAAGCAGGGGGAAAAGGTTCCCTGGAAAAGACACCACGCAAGAAGCAGCTGTACCCGAGGTGGAGACAATGACCCCAGTCCACAGCCTCGTGTGACCCTTCATGCCCACTCCTGGGACAGTGTGGGACAATGTGCAGGACCACCAGGAGCTCAGGGGCTCTGCCTGGCTGGCTGGTAGCAGTGGAGCTTGTTCACATCACGCCAGATCTCCTACGGCATAAAGGAGGAAATATCGACACAGAAGCATCTTCCCTTTGTGTATGCCTCACGTAATTTTGGCTAATTAGTATATTGGCTCATGCTCCAATTAGAACTATTGAAAATGCTTTAGTAGCTGACACATGATAATTAAAGGGACATAGCCAAGACTAAGAGCTGTATTTAGTCTTTACTTGTATAAGAAAACTTTGAAGTGTTATCAGTAAAAGATTTGTAGTGATAGCCACTAAAAAAAAAAAAATTCCAGATATAAAAAAAAATAGAATTAAAAATTGCCTGTTATGGTTTCTCCATCCCACATGACAACATTAAAGGGGTTTCTTTGTCTTTCTGGTCATCTTCATTTTTCCGTTTGTGCCTGTTTTGTGCACAGTAGCCCAGCCCTCGCTTCCCACTGCCACCCAAGACTGCCAAGAGACATGAAATGCCACCAAATTCACATGACAATGTTTCACACTTACTTTGTACCAATGCAACTAACTGTACCAGCAATGATAAATCAGAGCTGCTAAGTTGCAAGTGAGCACATTAAGCACTTCCATGCCATGCAAAAAAATCCTTAAGTGCCTATGCTATTCAGGGCAGCTCAAGAGATGTGGTATATCCATGTATCAGCCATAGGAATCACCACTGGAGCTAGTGAATGGCAAATTCACTCCACTCTCAAGTCTTACACTCAACTTGGAAGCCCTGAAGCACCAAAAAGTGCACCATGAGCTCCTATAATGCAGTCAGCCCTGCCAGACAAGATATCCAAAGCACTCTATATTTCACTTTGGTCAAACATGATAGAATGCTCTAATACACAGGGTTTTCAAGGAAAGATCCCACAGTTTGCTTGTAAGAATTTCTGCAAAAAAGGGAAAATCAGAGTTTGTTAAGCGCTCCTTCTCTCAGCTGAGTCCATGCTGCTGACCTATTTAAATCAGGTTGTACAAGCATAGCAGCCCAGCTCCACAGGTTTTCTTTTCCTTATTCAGTTTAATGAAGCTACTTGGGTTTGAATATTGAAGCTGTGTGTACAGACACATGCAGGCCCTTGTCTGGCCTGCTCCAAGTCAGCTTCTTGCTGACCCTATGAGACTTGAGCTGAGGGCCAGGGGAGAGCAGACAAAATTTCAACAGCCTGTGGAGCTATTTGTTGAGGTCTGTACAATAAGTACATGTCTTGTACAAGCAACAATTCAACTTGGCAGCTCATGAAACCAGACAGTTGAGGTGGGTATCAGCCTGGTGTAAAGCAAAGCAGAGCCAGGGCTCTGGGCACAGACATTTCTCCCCTCCCTACTTTGGGCAGGTTCCCAGGGGAACAGCTTCACTGAGGAGATTCTGTGCCTTTTTTCTCTTAGAAAGGAACTTCAGAAGGAGTAAAACTGCAAGCACGACCACACTGTGGGGAGGAAGGAAGGAAGGAATGGAGGGATGGACGGAGGGTAGGACAGAGGGTAGGAAGGGACGAAGAGAAGAGCAGGAAGGAAGGCAGGAAGGACATTAATTCCTTACTAAAGATCTTTGAATTTTACTGTTTCCGTCTGAGTCTGATGCACCACAATAAACGCCTATGATATCAAATGCATAATGGGTATCAGTGGCAAAAAAAAAAAAAAAGTACTAGAGATCTTCTGTTTGCTCTAGAGAATGGCTCCAAAGCTTGACAGGGTGCAGGACTGGGAGTGTCCTGGTCAGGACAGGGTAGGCTGGACTACCCCAAAGGCTCTTGATGTCCTGAGCAAACACAAAATGGGGATTCAGCTGGAAGTGACCCCCTGTCCCACCACAGTGCTCCTGAATTCCACCTGCAAGTCAGACACCTGTCATTGGCTGGTGTTGGCAGATCAGTGCTTCAAGCTGTTGCCCCTGGTTTTAGACTTTTTGCTGAAGGCATGTAGATTTGGAAGCTATATTTAGATGTCTTCTCTATTCTTCAGCAACAGGGTTGCCATGGAGATACTGGTAAGGATGAGAAGGTGGGGACAGAGGGGGAGAGGAAGTTGAGGAATGAGAAATACTAGATTCAAAACAACCCTCACCAGCCTGGGAAGGTTTAAATTCCTCATAGGGTAAAAACTGCTGGAGCTTGTTAGCTGAAATGAGCCCCTGGCATTGCCTGACGGCGTGACCCTGCCATGCATTGCTCAATGCTTTGTCACGGCAGGTTTGAAGAGAGACAAGGGGCTGGCTTTCAAGCACTGTTCCTTTGGGAGACTGTGGCCCCCTTGACCTCAGCTTGCCAAAAAGAACTCTGGGAACTCCATTAATGTCTTGCTGCTGCCATTCTGCTTCACAAGTTCATACTGACTCCATAGCTGGTCAGCTCCTGCCACAGCTGGGGTGGCTTTGACTCTGCTGCCAACAGTAGAGGTGGACAGGGAGCTGCAGCTGGGGACAGAGTTACTCAAGTCTACCCAGACACATGGGCAGGGACATGGTGGCACAGTGGGGACAAACAACTCAGCACAGGAGCCAGGCTGTGGTGGGAGCGCAGGTGGACTACAGGCAGGGATTACAGGTCCTTGATCTCTGCCTGCCAGGCACATCCACATTCCCTGGGCTGACACCAGCTGCAGGCACAGATAGATGTGCAGATTCATACCTACTACCTACAACATTGCTCTTCCCAGCAGAGACAACTTACATGAGACTAAGGGCTCTTCCTAAAATGGCTGTTCAAGATCACCGTCCTACAATTACTACACTGCTGATGTCCAGGTGTTAGAAAGATAAATTACTGGTTGATAGAATTTCCTTGTTAAAAAGTTCAGGGCTTGACATGCTTCAGTGATCTCAGATCTAGAGGGAGGCTAACGAAGCTTGAGGAGAAGCATGTACTACTGATAGCGGACACAAAGAATGCAGGATTTCCAGGCCACAAGGACATTTGGCAGAAATCCCAAGATAAGGAAGAAACTAATAAAGCCAACTCAGCAACTGTGCTGAAATTGGCTCTGACTGGGCAAAAGGTCATTTTGACAAGAGGAGATTGCAACCATCACTCATGAAGTACCAACTAAGAAACTGATGGACTCAAAAGAAGAGAAAGACTGAGCATGTAGACTAACTAGCATGAGAAGGGATGAAAAGCTAGTAGAGCAGAGGACCGAAATAATTTAACCAATAGACAACAGAATACTAATCAATAAGAGCACTATGGAACTTGCAGGCAATGAACATTAATGCCTTTGTTTGCTAAAACATATAAATAGTGAAAAGTTTTGATAGTCTTTGTGCTAACTTTGTGGATTTGTCGCCCAGGACATCTTTCTGCACAGAACTATGTATCAGTCAAATACCTCGACTCTGTGTGTGGATCAGCCTCTTGCATACCAGGTGAAAGAACCTGTTTTGAGATGACAATGGCAATGAAATCTGGCTTTTCGAGAAAGGTCAAGATAGTCCCCCCAGTTCCCAGCACAGAAGCTGGCTTATCTCAACACCCCACTCTTTCCTGGCTCCTGCATGTGACAGCATCCCCAGATTTCAGTGCTCAAAGCACATCAAAAAAGGTGGAGAGCAAAGCCAACTTTCCCATCACAAACGCCTCCAGATAGCAGCTTCGCAAGTGCCACTGTCCCCTCCCTCCCCTTGCTCTTCCCACACACCCACGCAGACGGTGCTTTCAGCTCTGCAGGACAGCACTCAGCCCAGCACTGGAGTTGCACTACATCCAAAGCAGCAAGGCAGCAATCCGTAGGAAATTAATGAGCTGCAAACAATGCTGTGCAGCTGCCAGCCTGAAACGAGCCCACTCTGCACACTGCAGATACAATTATTATATATGAACAAAAGGAGCTGTAGCCGGAGCTGGGGTGCTTTGGCTCTGGTCACAGGCTTCTTGTGACCAAGATAAGGGGCAGCACAATGAATTGCCACAGCCAAATCAAAGTTGCATATCCAATCATTTACACAGAGCCAAGATACTGCATCTTTATCCAAGGCTCTGTGCATTTGATGGGACTCACAGTTCTCTTCTGTAGCACTGAAAATAGGGCAAAGGATACTCAGTTACACCATCTCATTTTGCTCTTTGGGGCTGTTTTTTTTCCTGTTTCTTACAGAATAAAAACACACTGGGAAAACCAAACAGTGCCATTTTCTGAATTTCCAGGAGCTCATGCCTTGGGAGGACCTGCAGGTTCCCAGAAGGAGGCCAGCCCTGCTGGGCTTTTACTTTCAGAATCCAGAGCTTTGCACCATTAAAAAACATTTGAAAACCACCTCCTTATTCATAAACTGAGCAAAAATCATGTCATCAGCCAGCTTTGCAGTGAACCAGAGTGACTCAGAAGGGTTTAATCTGGGAGCAGTGCAACTCTCAAGCCTCAGTTAATGACCCAGCTTCAGTTCACAGAGAGATGGGCTGCTGCACTGCCTCCCTGCCTTGCCACAGCCTGGCTCAGCCAGACAGGGCAGTGCCGCACACCAGCAGGACCCCATCAAATGGACCAAGCACACTACACCCTGCACAGCACTCACCCACCCTTGCAGGTCTCCTACAGATTTGTAGAATCACAGAATGGCCTGGGTTGGAAGGGACCTTAAGGATCATCTAGTTCCAACCTTCCTGCTGTGGACACCTTTCACTAGACTGGGTTGCTCAGAGCTCCACTCTGGCCTTGAACACCTCCAGGGACGGGGCATCCACAAATTCTCTGGGCAACCTGTTCTAGTGCCTCACCATCCTCATACCAAGGAACTTCCTCCTCCTAATATCTAATCTAAACCTACTCTCTTTCAGTTTGAATCCATTTACCCTTGTTCTGTCTCTACATCCTCTCGAAAAAAAGTCCCTCTCATCTTTCTTGTAGGTTCCCTTCAGGTACTGGTACTGGAAGGCTATCATTAGGTCACCCCAAGCCTTTTCTTTTTCAGGATGAACAATTCCAGTTCTCTCAGCCTTTCCTTACAGCAGAGATGCTCTGTCCCTCTAATCAACTTGGGGACCTCCTCGTACTCATTCCAACAGGTCCTTGTCCTTTCTGCTGCAGATCCCAGAGATGATGCAGGACTGCAGGTGGGGTCTCACAGAGCAGAGCAGAGGGGCAGAATCCCCTCTCTGGCCCTGCTGGCCACGCTGCTTTGGATGCAGCCCAGGACACACTTGGCTCTCTGGGCTGGGAGTGCACATTGCCCCTCATGCACCAGCACCACTCAGTCCTTGGCTGGGCTGCTCTCGATCTGTTTTTAGCTAAGCTGCTATATAACCCACATGAGAGACAGCTTAAACTCCTCCTGGGGTCCCTGGCTGACAAGCAAGAATCTCCTCCTGTCTTCTCTGCCTTGTGGCAAGAGTTAGCACCAAGGCCCTTCACCCATCCTAAAAATTTAGCCTACCCTCATTCCAACATGCCCCCCAACTCTTGCTCCTGTTCTTGCTGTCTAAGCCCCCCCACTACAACACTTTCAACACCTCAGATGTTAATAAATTATGCTCTGTCTTCTCCCTTCTAAGTTTTGATAACATCATTGAGCAACTTGACTTGACTGGTCCTGTCAAAGTCCAGCCACAATTCTGATGCCCTCTGGCATATATCAAACACGACTAAATGTTGGGTTTGTAGGCTGTTCTCACCTACTTGTCTCCATCTACAGTTGGAACTGCAACTAATAAGGAAAAGTCATTCTCAGCATGATACTTAACTTGGTGGTAGGTGCAGCAGCCTTCACCCCAGCATCAGTAAACATGTCCTCAGGGGTTTTGCAATGTTACACAACTGCTCTGAAGGCTAAAACCTCACAAAGAATTCTAAGATGAACCCCTTGTGGTGTCAGAGGAAGGGCTATTGTTTAATGGGTTCCCTCTTTGCCCTCCCAGCCCATTTATTTTAAAAAAGTAATGCCATAACTCAATCAAGAATTTTGCCCATTATGGGACCTAGAAAACTTTTTTCAAATCCCAAGATAAAAATCTTCTGAAGAGCAAGGAAAAGGTGCACCTGAGGTTTTTTGAGCTGATCTGGATTTTTTTCTGAAAGGAGGTCCCATCCCAGCTCTCTGCCCAGCCAGAACATAATTGAGTTGCAATGCCATTGGTGCCTGAGCATCATTTCCTCCCTGCTCCAGCCTCTGCTTTCTTCCAGCTGGTTTCACATGTGCCCTGCAGTGAGTGTCAGTGCTCTTACAAGGAAACTGCTATACGCCAGGGAGACTGTCAGGAGCAGGAGCCTTCTGCTCTGTCTGTTTACCAGGGTGTCTGTCTGTGTTTATCAGTGGCTTAGTCTATTTTTCAGAGGCTGTCCCTTGCTCCTTGCCATCACACTGCCCCATACTTCCTTTGCCACCCTAGAAAGGCAGTGGAGCAAAATATATGCTGAGAAATAAACCACACATGTTAAAAACCCTTCAAACTGATGCCAATCAGCCACAAACCAGACCTGAACGTGCACTTCATTCATCTGAGGTTCTCCCCTGGCTTCTCACCTGTGAATAAGACTCCACTTATCTTTGCTCTCCAGAAGCAGAGCTGAAGCAGACAGGCTATCAAAGACTTGCTTGGCTTCACTGGCAGCAATCAGCAGAGGGGAATGAAACACACAAGTGAGACTCCCCCCGCCACTGCTGGCTCCCCAGGCACTTGCCCAGCCCTCCTGCTACCAGGGAACCCCCCTCACACCCAGGGCTGCTGCTGGAGTGGCACTGGCTCCAGGCTGCAGCACAGCAGCTATTTCTGTCCATCTGCACATCACTGCTGCTCTGGGCCCTCCCAGTACCAATGTGTGCTCTCCTGGGCCAGCAGGTGCTGCCAAGCAGCTTACCAGGCTGGGTCTTTGAAACCAGTCAGGCTCTAAGCAAGGGTCAGAGGAAAGCATTTAGGGCTTTCTGAAGTACTCTGACAAGTCCACTTTCACTTGAGCTGTGCAAGACTCACACTCACAGTACTGAATCAGGAGAAATGAGGCTGCCTGGGCAAAACATCACTTGGCCTAATCTCATGGCAAGACTGAAGGTGAGTTGCATCTTCTACAGCTGTAAAGGAGACCCTATGAACCCCTGCAAACCTGTTTCAGGTCCTAATGTTGAGAAAGGCCTGTGGAGCCAGCCTTGAAGCTGGAAATAACTCCCCATTAAGGACTTAGAGATGGTCTACAGCCAGAGACAGCCTGCAGCAGCAAAAGCTGACTCTGTCAGGCACATTTGCCTGCAGACAACCAGGTCACATCCCACTTCCAGCAAATTAGAAATAATTCGGAGCTTGGTGGTTTGGTTTTTTTGAGGTTGTTGTTTTCTTTTTTGGTTTTGTTATTATATATTTATCTACTAGTTGGTGACTCCTGCAGAGACAAGCATTTGAGATCGGCAACTGGAAAAAGGACAAAAAAGGCTAGTAATGATATTACCATCTCTTTAAAAAGCAATGATAGTAACAGTCCCTACCAGCCCTTGGAGCTTCACATATGACTCTGCTCTGACAGAGTGTGACTGTACAGGCTAGCAGCATTGGGCTCTGTTTAATTTTAGCCCAACTGCTCCAGATCAAATTTTCATAGCCTCCAACAAAAGACATGGCTTTTATTAGAGGCAAGAGTTATTCGTTTACAGTCAAGCTGGACTCCTTCCTTCTCATGCCTCAGCACAAATAATAACAGTTTTGCAGGCTAAACAAGGCTCTCCCGGCCATCTGTGAGACCCACTGAAGACTGAAAGATTGCCCAGGTGTAATTCAGGACAAAAATCTGATTTTTGGAACATTTAGCACTGCTGGGATTCAGCACTGAGAAAGAGAGGGCCTAGCTCCATGCTTTGAGCCAAGAAAGCCTGATAGTGCAGAGATGCTAAAACCTCTTTTTTTGTCTTCTACTTCCAGTAACTCTGACTTGAAATAATGAGAAATGAACATGTGGGGCAGTTTGGAGGTTTTCTTTGATTTCTTTTTAAAAACAGTGGTTTCTTTTTGTTTTGCTTTTTTTTTCTTGGTGTGTGTTGTATGTTGCTTTTACAGAATGAGCATTTTAGATCGTTCAGTGCCATATATTTGTCAAATAGGGAGATGGGCTCAAATCCAGTCCTTCCAAAAATAGATTTAGGCAACATTGCACCCAATATTGGATTCACCCTGAGCATCTCTGACACCATCAAGCTCTATTTTCTTCTTCTGGGGGCTGTGCACTTAGATGTGGCATTGTTTTCCCCAAAATGTACGTGGCTAGGAGTGCAGTGCTGTTCTTCAGCTGTACTCTGAAGAGTTTCTTCCTACCCCTCCAGGTGTTAAGGTTTTGCTCAAGTCAAGAAAGATTTATTATTTTTAGTCTAATCTAAAGAGAGCCTCATTCTCTGGAGCCCCTGGCAGAGCTATGCCACCACCCTAAAGCTTGCTTGGCCATTAAGCCAAACTCCGTGTGCTGCATCTTCCCCTTGCTCACCTCTAGCAACACCGGGGGCTGCCAAAGGCTGCCTGGCCTGAGAGAGCTTTCCTGAACAGGACATGTCTTTTGGCTGCTGGTGGTTCCTGGCAGACCTCCACCAAGGCAAGATCCAAGGCACATCCCGGTCCCATCCCGCCCCCCTTATGCAACCACCGCCGGCTAAAAATACAGCCGCAGCCCCTGCAGCCCCGGCCAGGCGAGATGCAGATTTAATGAGGCTTCCATGGCAACGGGCTTCACTTCGCCAGGGACCGGGATGCAGGGGACAGGGATGCCTGGGGACAGAGGTGCTCCTTGGCTGGGGAAAAGTTGCACAGTTAAAAGCTTGTGGCGGTGGGGTTTGAGGTTTTTTCCTTGCTGATATTAATAAAATGGTGGAGTGTTTGGTTCAGTTAACTGCAGCCAAAGAGGCAAGCTGTGTAGTATTTTTAACAGACAAACCTGGACCTATTTCTGCCAAGAGAATAAATATTTACTAGTCAGCCTTAATTAAACTCCATCACCCACAGGCAAAAATGTTAAAACAGGGATAAATCAAGGAGGCTTTTCCAGTCTACCAATACTATAAACAATTTTCTCAGTAAAAAGTGGGTTTCTCACAGAGTTGACAAAATGTAGCCATAGAACTGGCTGGTACAGTCAGGACACCTGGAGACAGCTAAGGTCACAGAAGAAATGGCATTGGTTTGTGTTTCATGGGTGACATCTTCTGTGCCAGTGCAGGGAGTGGGGGGGGGTGGGGAACCAAGTAAAAAATCAACACTGTTGATGAAAAATCTGGGATAAAAAACCATTGCAAGCATGGCTTTTCAAAGAAGAATAAAACTGAGATTATTGCCTCCTATCCTCCATACTGATCCTCCTACACTGTGTGCAAGAGTAAGGACGTATGCTAGCCAAAAAACCACTTTGGTATGCATAGCTCTAAGTACTAGATTAGCAGCTGGTGTCCTGTGGCTCACAGGTGTTTATGGATCCATGGATTATTTTTGTGAAATGTGGAAAATACCTTGGACAAGTTAGCCTACTACTAGTCAGATTAGATTTGCTATTCAGAAGGTGACACCTTTGCTGGAGTGTCACAGACCAAAGTCTCTGTTTCCTTCACACAGTAATATTCCTCCTTGTCCTGTGACACAACTTCCTATCTAAAGACCAATAAGAATAAAAGCAAGTAAAAAAAAAAAGGTAAATAGTAACATCTTCAGTCATGAGAAACTGAGGCATGATAAAATATCACGGGAAAGAGGAATGCCCAGCCTCTGCTCAAATCTACATATTTGGCACTAGGAACTTATAAATCAAGGTCCTCAGAAATATTCTGAAAATTCTGGCAAAATCAGGTGCCTCTAAATGAAAGCACCCCTAAAATCAAACAACCCAGCCAGGCACCCAAACATGGTTTGAACCCAGTATATCTGAATATTAAAATCAAAAATCCCTGTTTTCTACTTCTTTCTGCTCAGGTCCTTGTATTCAGACATCCTTCAACTCAAAGCAATCTGCTCAGTACCCTTCTCTCTAGAACAAGACATTCCTGTTGACATGAAAAGTCATCACTTGGAGGCACTGAACCCTTATATAAGCTGATTTTATATACATTAGCTCCCATCTGTTACGTCTCTCCTGCTAAACCAGGTTCATGTCCTGCTATAAGCCTACCAAAACACAAGAGGCATTTCACAAACTGTAATAGAAAATTACCTTTCTGCCCCATGGAAAGTGTCTGCTTCTAGGATGAAACATGGCTCGTGTTAAACTACACACAGCACTAAAACTTTTGCCACAAATTAGGATATCAACAGCACCAAGAAAATTTAAGGGACCCATGCAGAAAACTGTCCACAGCTGCTTGCTAAGGCAGAGACATCTCCAGCACTGCAGCAGCCCCAGTCCTGACCATCTGTGGTCATAAAGCTGGAACGAAAATACTGGCTGTTCAGGTATCCTCCTTTCTTCCTTCCTGCTCCTCACAAGGCTGCTAGGCTATCACCTCACCATCAGTCTCCCCCCGAGCTGCACACAGAGGGCTTGGCAAGACCTCCCCTACTCTGTGGCACCACGGCTCATGCCAATTCAGTACAGCTGGTCATTGGAGCTCATTCTGGTCTCTGTGCCATGTCCTCTTTGCAAAGCTGATGGATGCACAGGTTAGACCATACCAACCTGCTCTCTCAGGAGATTGTACTCTGAACCTCAGTGGTCACATGTCAAGATTTTTTTCCTTTCCCTTGAGAGCTCTATTAAAAATAACTTTTGACATGAAATAGGCCTGGACAGTCATTTTGCTTTGTCCAGAGATGCAGTTCAAAACCCAATCTCATTGCCTCACTGAGTTCTGAAATAAATGAGCAGACATCAAAGTTGTACAGTCCTTTCCCTGCACTGACAGATGACAGTGCAAAGGAGGAGCTAGTGCAGCATCTTCTTGATCAAAGGAGGTGCCTTCGATGCAGGAGCGCAGCACTAGTGGGGCACGGGGAAGTCAGCCATATCCATACCTTTACTTACACAAAGGCCAATTTTCATTTAAAATTACAGCACGATCCACTATCATTCCCCATAACGTGGAGTTAAATTATAAATGGCTCATAGGGAGAGCAGAGGCCTCTTCCATCTCAAGCTCCTTAGCTTAACCTAGATTTCCTAACCAAAGGAACCACAGCGCTGGGGATGCCATCATGCAGTCCTTGCTCTGCCTCTGACAGTGTCCTCCGTTGTGACTCTAAGAATGTCACTTCTTCCCCCACTTGTAAGATGGGAACAAGTGCTTCTTTGCCTCTGAAGCATGCCATAAGCATGAGTGCATTAATATTTCAGAACACTTCAATATATGGGGGAGACAACACTTGAAATGCATAAATAAATAGAAGCAAAGTTTTTAAAGAGAGGTAATATGCTTTACTAGCTCAACTAATATTGCTCTATGAGCTTCTTAACACATGGCCCAAAATGTATTCAGCTTCAAAACTGGGATTTCTGTTTGAGCTGGTATAAAAAGGTTTGTATTGCCTTAAATTGTCTTTTCCATGGAACTCATATCAATCAGCTGGGCTCAGGTTTCCTCTCCCTAGAGACTTATATCCTTAGGCCATCACAGTTTGCAGCAACATAAATAGGTAATTAAGGTCTTACTTAAAACTAAGAAAGCAATAAGAAGGCATCCTCGATTTCTTCTAGAAACACTTGAGCTGTCCACCACAGCTCTGGTTTCAGACAACCTAAGATGAAACCTACAGTATTTGCTGCAACAATATATTCCACCATTATCACACTACATTTGCTGCTCCAGTCATGGGGAGGGCGGCACAAAGAGAGATGATTTGTCCTATAACCCCCCACCTTGCTAAACAAGTTCACACAACATGATGAAACAAATGCTAACTCTCACAAAATGGTAAGACATGGAACTTAATAGGCCAGGCCCTCAGGAAGGCTCTTGAACATCTGTTCAGTCCTCACCAGGACTGAGAAGAGCCTGCCTGAGACAAGCTCCTGTGAGACTGACCTCAGTCTCACAGCAAGGGCAGTTACTAGCTTTTAAGAAATACAAAGGTGTTCCTGGTCTCTCGTAAAGGGCAAGAGCCCAGGTGAGTCTACCAAGGACATCTGAAAAGCACAGTACCTTTGGAGATGAGCAGCCACGCTGCAGGAACTGGAGCTATTGTAAGCTGTGCAAGAGACTCCCCTTCACAGCCCAGGGTCCTGTCCTGGAGGACGGGAGCAGAGCAGATAATCCAGAGGGAACATCCCAAAGCACCACCTCTCCTGCCTGCCTTTCTCCAGTCATGCTGTCATTACCAGGCAGACTGGAAATCTTGCTTTACTACATATGCAAAATGAGATAACACCTTTTTTGGCCCCAAAGCAACTCTCACAGGCTTTGCACATGGGTTGTTTTCACACCTCACTGTAAGGCAGAGAATTCTGGCAGGTTTCCACCTCACCAGGCAGCTCAGCCACCTGGCCTCAGATATCCTCCACGCTTTTTTGTGTTCTCTCCCTTTCCAGGATTTTTCCTTAGGGATGCTTTTAGCAGGGTAGTCTTCCTGGACTGGCCCCATTTTTCTTCTCTTCCCACCCCACCTGGCTCCACTCCCAGGAGTTCCTGTGCAAGATTCTCTGGATCCCCAGGAGGACCAACATGGGACTAGGCAATGATGCAGAGACAGGCAGGGAGCTGCCTGTAAGGGAGATGAAGCTGTCAAGACGGGACAATCTTGGCTTCCATGGACCTCGTCTCTGCTGGCAGGAGGGTGTCCAGCAGCATGACACTGAGACAGGGACATGTGACACATAACCTGAACGAAGGCTTGGTCAGCTCAGCTCCTTAGTCCATTTCAGGAGCCCTGCTGTGTCCTCAGCTCTCACAAACCAAGAAGTCAGCAGATCTGTCAAGAATGATAAAACCTAGCCTCAGACCCTTAGACCTCTGCTTGTTATCAATTATGAGGCTTTCTGGCAGCACTTAAAGGCTTGCTGTGAATAGGCAGGCCACAGTAATTTCTAGCAATCTGGTCTCTTGCAGGACACCTCACATCTTAATGTCTCATACACTTTCACTCATTTACCCTTGCAGCATGCCAATGAGATGGGAACCAAAGGAAGAATTGAGGTAGGAGCTGTGCCTCCCATCCACAGTGTCCACAGTACTCCTGGCTACTGGCTCCTGTCTGGGGAGAAGACCCTTCCTTAGAAAGGGGTTGCTGTAGATGGCAGATAGGGATAGAAAAGGATGCCTGAACACTGATAGGGTCTTCAACCAGATTGTCCAGAGAGATTTTGGTGGCTGAAGTTACCACCCTGTAATCAGAAGCATGCATAGCTCTCCATGGCTGTTCCAGGAATGAACTCTTCTCAGCCAGGCCAGGCTGGCTCCTGGGCAGAAACGTGCTATAGCCAGGACTACCTGAGTTAGAGCTGAACTTATTGAATAGGCATGTTTTTGCATTTAGCAGCTGAGAACTGGGCAGCCTGCTTCTTGTGTGGAACACTCAGAGCTGGGCCCTATGGAGAATGTGCTACAGTTTTGAAGCCCTTGAAAAAGCATCTCTTCTACTTCACTCCTTTTCAAACATTAGTAACACGTGGGCAAGGAGGAGTCAAACTTTGCCTTGTATTTTGCTTGATTTACAAGATCTCATAAGACAAGGCTACACACAAAGAAAGAAAGGGTTATTTTCTTTTTCATTATTTTGTTTTAAGAATAAGTACACAATCTGGTGTGCTGGCCATAAAGAGAAGTCTGTAGTAGATTACAGCCTCCTTGCAGGCTGTTGGTGCATTTGGGTCAGGCAACAGGAGAGGAAAGAGAGAAAATAAAATCATCACACTTCTTTTTTTTCCACTTCCCATACTCTGGATTTTAGAGAACGAGCTAGAGATGAAGCTCCTGTTAAGGCACGTTTAACAAGCAACTCTGGTCTGCAGCTCATGCATAAGTGATTCTCTCAAACTGAGTCCTGATCACCTCTGGGGAACAGCCTGCCAGAAGCACCAAAGGTGACAGATGTGTAGTGTGTGTTTTGGATAAAAGCCTATCGTCTGCATAAGGTACCTAAGAGATGATGCCTAAACTGAGCCTTGCCTTATTACCCAAAATGAAGACATTTATGGGCAGCTATTGTTTTGTGAAAGGGAAGGAAAAATAACCTCTTTGATAGAAGAGGAAGGGCTATAAGACAAAGACTAAAGCTGCAACAGCAGAAGAACTACAGTCTGAGTAAGAAACAGGATTCAGTCTACACAAATATCTGGCTCTCACCATACTCTCTTATCTCAGCCAGCTCAATCCTGGGGCTAGGAACCAGGGTTTGCTTTTGTCCTTTTGGGTTTTGTTATTCAATATAACTGCTTGAGTTAAAAGGGGCTCCACAAATCTATATTGTCAAAAGGAAAATCATTAGCTCGAAGCCCTAAAGAAGACGTGTCTGAGGGCTTGTACCAGCTGCCACATGACTGCTAGCATGCCACACTCACTTCCTGTATCAGAAATCTACCCCCTGCTTTAACCTCATTTTCTGAAAAAGCTGAGCATGAATTCATGAAAGAGACCCTGTCTGTTAAGCTCAATGGGAGGGAAGAAAACATCACATAAACGCAGTAAAGATGTGTCAGCTCCTCCGTTACACACAGGGAGCCTGCCATGCTCCCACCTGGTGTGACGCAAGGTGGATCTGCAGTCTCTTTACTCCTAAGACCCGACAAAACAAGCTGCAAGGCTGAGTTTATTGCTCTATCTGGTATCTTTTCATTTGGCTCTAATCCTCTCCAATATATATGCAATATTTCAAATGCTCTTGCAGAGATGAGGCTCTTCTGAAGACCTGACATTTTTATAGCCCTGGCAAACCATCCATTTCTATTTAATTTAGTTCTTGACAGAAATAAATATATGCACTGAGATTTACATATGGGTAGACAGGCCAATATTTTCAGGCTAGCATGCTGAGGGCTGCATCTGTACTGCAATCACTGCTGTAGCTATAGGTGGTGTCAAGCTCCTTGTGTTGGCTATCACCAGCTGCTAGCAACATAGCCACAGCAGTGCAGAGCTCCTCACAGGCTAAAGCTCTCTGCAAGTCTGGGGAAAAATTAATTGACACTATTGCTCTCCAGTTTACTGCAACTGTTTAAAACTGCTTAAGAACTCTCAGGTATCCTTCTAAAAGCTGCAGTCACTGGACAAATGTCTCCAGAATGAGAGGGCTAAAATAGAGGTTTTACACTTCAGGCACCACAACCACCCCCCAAGATGCTACATGAACATAGGTCCCACTTCCTCTTCACATTTACAGTAGTCTTGTTACCTCTGCTTGAGAGCTTTGGCTTTAGCTTCTCCAGACTGCTCACTAGAGTATACAAAGCTTCTGCCAACCCTGGATGGAGGAGCTCCTTGATGTCAGGACAGAGCTGCTGCCTACACCACCATGGCTGCCTCTCTCAGTCCTGTGGCAGTGGAAGCGGGGGCTGAAGCAGGCAGCACTTGATCTCACCTCTGCTGAGGGACTGGAGCATCTCTCCTGTGTGGAAAAGCTAAGTGAGCCAGGACCATTCAGCCTAGAGAAGAAAAGGCTCTTATCAATGTATATAAATACCTAGAGTGAAGTTGCAAAGAGGATGAAGCCAGACTCTTGTCAGTGACACCCAGCAAGTGTATCTGAAGTGATGAACACAAACCAAAACAGAGAAGATTCCTTGTGAACATCAGAAAACACTTTTTTACAAGGGTGACCAGGAATGTTGTGTAGTTTACATCCTTGGAGACAGCCAAAATACACCTGGACAAGTTCCTGCGTAACTAGCTCTAGATGGCCCTGCTTGAGCAGGGGGATTGGGACAGATGACCTCTGAGGGTCCCTTCCAGCCTCAGCCACTCTGTGATTCTGTGAAAACTGAATAACCAGGATGACAAAATGCAAAATGATCAGTGTGAGATTCCTCCCTCCAATGGAATAAACATTCTTCAAAGAGCACAACAAACCAGAAATGGCCCAAATATGCTACCATGTGCTGAGAGTACTGTGAGAAAACTATTACAGGCAGAGTATGCTCAAGCTGATGTTCTGTCTGGGACTTGTGCAAGGGCTGGTAAGACTCAAGCTGATAGCAGCAATAATGTCTCTGCTGCTCCGTTGCACTGGCCTGCATGTTTTAATTAACACACTGGTACCTACCTCCTTCCGTCCTGAAAATGCTTGCTATCCCACTGGATTAACATAGGGAACAATTTCCTCTCTGCTCCCCTGATTCAGTGACATGTCCACAGAGGAAAGAGGATTGGTGACCCTTGTTCTGAGACGGATTAAAGCACTGGCTGGACTTCCACAAGCAGATTAAGGGAAATGACTGCCTATCCCTCTGTTCTGAAAGGAAAATTCACCCCGATCATTATGAAGGCTCAAAACTGTTGAGAGAAAAGTCAAACCTTGCACTCCTGGTATCTTGAACTAGAACAGCCAATGCAAAGTGGTAAAAGGATGTTAAATGTTTCAGTGACTGAAAGAACACAAAAGCCAACTTATTAAAAACCCATGTGGTAGCCAGTGGTGCTTAGGCCATGGTCTGCGGGGCACCAGTGGCCAGCAGAGTGCCCCTACATCACCAGACCGGCTGCTGTTGGAATAACAAAGTATCTGTCACTTTTTAAACAGGGTCCTGCTCTGCTCTTTCGACTCCTGTCCAAGATTCACAGACTTTCCCAAGATTATTTTTGACCAGCCAGGCTAAAAGAGAACCTTAGCCTGTCTCTCTGCACCAGGCTGTCCTGAGGCTCCTTTTGATGGCAGACTTGAAATGTGGAGAGGTAGCCACAAAAATGCCAAGGAGAGGACTACAAACCATCTCAGGAGCACTACAGCTTGTTCATCAAAGGGTCTGTTAAGAAAGCAAGCAAATAGTGTATCATGTTGGGCAGGGTGCTCTGACCAGCCAGCTGGGCCCACTGCTCTGAGATTTTCAGCTTATACTCTAGCTACAATTTTCACTAATGTTTCCCTTTTGGATAATTAGCTGCGGCATTGTGTTTACCTCAGGGAAGAAATGGGGTCAAGAACTGGGAATCTGGAAGAGGAGAGGAAGATGATGGGGAAGCTGAAAATGTCAAGAGAATCAACTAAAGGAAATCCCCAATTGCCACCCTAGTAGATGATTTTCAAAAGCAAAAGAACAGGAATTCCCAAGCCCCCTTCATTTTCAGCTCACTCTGAAGAGCTCCCTTACAGGGTTATCTTGAATAGATGCATCTCTGATAGAAAAAGCTGACTTGAAACCTTGTAAAAACAAGGTCTCTTATGTTTCTTTAACTTTAGGGCCAGAAAATCCACATATCAGTCTTCATCTATCCAGGGTCTGCAAGCCTTCTAGCCTTGGTGAAGACATGTGACTACCACTTGTCACGTGTGCTTTATTGACACTCTCTTCTTCCCCACAGGCTCTGCGTGCAGAAGGCTCTGGATACAGCACAGCGTTTTGCCTTTATGGGGTGTAGTGGCTTTTGTTTTTCAGGGTGCTGTGTGGTGCTGTTGGCCACAGGAGGGTGCCCCACATTTCGACAGGGAGAAGGCAGTGTCTGAGGAGGTTCCTTGCTCCAGTGAGAAGTGACCCCACTGCCTGGCACGGGCTACACCTGGCAGAGCAAACCACACAGCACCTTGGCAGGTACAGCTCGAGCCTGCATTGAATTTAGCCACAAACATCACAATTACTGATCCTGAGAATGGGATTAGAGGGGGATATACCTCCTGCTGGAGGAGAGGACAGCTACACCCAACAAACCTGAGCACATTGCAAATGCTGTGTGAAACACTTCACATGCCTAAGCACAACTGGCAGTGCAGTCTCACCTGGCACACCAATACAGCCAGCTCAACACTCATCAGTTCTTGAATCTCCTTCATGATACAAGTAGTTTTAAATCAGGCATCTGGATGAAGTTAGGGACTGTTAGAACGGGAATCTATCTGTGGGTAACACAGAGAGAATTTTGTTTTTTTCCTCTTGGTGTGGGCAAACAACATCGTGAAAATCCCAGCTACTTCGCTTTGGTGACCTGAGGCAGTAGGTGACCTTATCTCTCAACCAATCTTTGCAGTGCCTCCATCTCCCTCCCCCTCCATGCTGGGGATGGCAGAGCAGCGCCGCTGGCATGCACAGTGAGTCAGCAGCCCTGCAACTCCCTGATCATGGATATGTTCCCTTTCCCATGGCTTGCTCACAGCTTTGCAACTAAGATGGGACACCCCAGTTTGTGACCAAAAAAATGTCTTAAAAGGAGGCAGGTCCTCCAGTGCAGTCAACACACCCATCAGAAATGCTCTGTCTGGGCCAGGGTATAAGCAGAGAGTTGGTCCTGACCAGAAGCAGCCCGCAGGAGCCTTGCTGCACATTCTGCTTTCCAGAGATAGGAGCCACCTTCCTCCTGTTCTGAGGGCCTGCAGGGATTCCAGCTGATGGTGGGATGGGATGGTCATGATGTATTTCTGAGAAGTCAAAACAATCAGTGAATAAATGGTGTGTTTTGAGTTTTTCAGCCAATGCTCATGTGAGTAAAATGTTATTATAGCTAGGAAAAAAACACTCTCTGAATTATTATTGTTGCTAGCATCTGACCTGAAGTCCACTCCTGAGATTTCAAAGGAATTTCTTTAGCTTTTTAACTTCTCACTGCTCTTTGCGTTTCCATGCCTGGACAGTGAAAAGGCTAAGTAGACCAATGCTGATTTCACAGTGTGCAGACTGTGTTCAGCATCATCCTGGCAATGCCAGGCCTCTTGAAGTTCTAGCCTCAGTTTCTGTGAAGAGACCTGAACTCATTCAAACATTCCAATTCTGCCTGTGCTTTTAATTAAGCCCTTTGAGGTCACCTTTGGGGCTGTCTTTGTTCTGCAGCCAAGAGCACATCCCACAACTCTGACTCCAGCCATAGTCAGTGGCCCTTTTCAGACTGAGCAGCACTAACCAGTAAGGACCAAACCCAAGGCTTCTGTGTTTGCTTTGTATGGTACCAGCCTGTCCTGCAATAATGAGGCCCCCACTGCATTTCCATCACAGCTCAGTCACTGTGCATCACTGCTCCTCTAATAAGGATATTTCTGAGGTTAGGGGAGCTGAACTTTGAACCATCAGTGACAGAGGTGGTCTGGCTTTTTGCCTGCCTCTCAGGATGTCCCCTATGATCGCTCTCTGGATGTCTCTAAAAAGAGTTAACTCCTCCCACTGAACTTGTATCGTTTCACCCCTCTCTGGGATGGCACCCAGACAGTGTCCTTTACTGGCCACTCACCTTCTCACCAACGGAGATATCAGATATCTCCAGGAAAGCACACTCCTTTGTATCTTGCATAGGAAGTGTTGACAGCCTTGTAATATTGATTTAAAGAAATAATCACCACAGAATTCCACTTACTAATTCCAAGCAGTTTGTACGCATTCTTATTGACTTTGACCACATAAGAAATTGTAGTGGTTTAATTAAAATGGGGTTAAAATCTGTTGCGATCCACAGTAGAGACATCAAGTAGATCCAAAGCTTACATATATTTTTAAAGAAATAACATGATTTGTTCCTTGGTGTTCAAGCTACAAGGTTAATCTAGTATTAGCGTTCAGATTTGCAAAAGGCAGTAACCTGTTAAAGGGTTGTCTGTGCTAGGCCTGACTGTTGATCACCCTTTTAAACAACAGTATATTATGACAAGCTAAGAAAGCTTGGGCTGTTCAGTCTGGAGAAGGGAAGGCTCTGGGGAGACCTTATTGCTGCCTTGCAGTACTTAGATGAGGCTTTGAAAAAAGAGGGAGAGTGACTTTTTACACAGGCAGATAGGAATAGCACAACGGGGAATGGTTTTAAACTAAAAGAGAAGAGATTTAGATTAGATGTTAGGAAGAAATTCTGTTGTAATGGTGGCAAGACACTGGAACAGGTTGCCCAGA
Source organism: Rhabdornis inornatus (assembly GCA_013397075.1). Classification (NCBI taxonomy): domain Eukaryota; kingdom Metazoa; phylum Chordata; class Aves; order Passeriformes; family Rhabdornithidae; genus Rhabdornis; species Rhabdornis inornatus. The sequence goes on along the minus strand of VWZS01000721.1, from coordinate 404,252 downwards.
GAAGTAGTGGATGTCCCATCCCTGGAAGCATTCAAGGCCACACTGGATGGGGCTTTGAGCATCAGCAATGATACTTAAGGACCTTTCCTACTCAAATCATTCTACAATTCTATGATCACTATTGCTGGAAATGGCTATGTAAAACATAAAAATATTAAAACATTCCCATCAGTCTTTAAAGATCACAATTATATTTTTGAAACCCATCTTGGTCTTAGAATTTGACTCTACATACCCACCCCCTGCTGTAAATTCACTCCTGAAATCGAATCTGTCGGTGGCATGGAGTTTAATTTGATCTTGTGACTCTCTCCAGTACTTGCTACTGAGCTAACCCATTACATTCTGGACAACATATTAAGCTGTGACATAACAGCAGGGTCACACAGACATGAGTAAGAAGCAATAGGAGAGCCCATAAGCACCCTGATCCTTTACTGCTGCCTGTGCTCTGAGTTACTCATATTCTGCAAGGGCAGAAAGATGATATGGATTTCTGCTTAGAAGCCTGAATCACGGTGCAATAATCAGAAGCCAAAGGTTAGCTTTAGTCCATCACAGAGGTGACTTTTAAGAAATCACCAAGAAAACTCTGACCCAGAGGGTTAGGGTGGAAAAGAGAGAGAGAGGTGTACTTGGTTTTCAACTACACGTGGCTCAGCAGGTTGCACGTACAAACCTTTGGCAGCTCATAAAAAGCAGTCATCTACACATACGCCTACTCGTCCCTGTGGTGCAGACTTTCAGATAAGAGGTAGTGCTTCTCTACAGCACAAATGATAGGTGTGGAGATACACACAGCAATGCATGCAAGCAGAGTGTACCAACACTGATACCTACATGCTTAAACATCATCCTCACCGGGAGACATGGGATCTCCTGCCTGCCCACACTGTTTCCTCCAGGAGAGGATGTGCTGCTGTGCCAGACTGCAGTGCCTTTGGCAGCAGCATCACCTGCTGATGGGTGAAGGATGGCAACCCCCCTGGGGTGGGGTAATGAACATTAGACAGAGCCTCTTCTTTCCTCCTTCTTGCTGCCCAGGAAGCGAGAGTGAGGAGGAAAGAGGGAGGAGGAGGCACAAGGACCATGGATCCATCAAACCGAGTGGTCTCCACAGATCTGGCCTCGGACAGGGTAGCAGGAAACCTGCATATTTAGAAAACTATCCATTTGGCCTAAATCTAATGAACAGAATCAAGAGCAGGAGAGAAAACTTAAGGAGTCTGAGGTCTTCATGGTTTAGACCTATCCATGCTGAAGTTACACTCAGATGGAAGGGCTGAGAGACAACAGCATGGTACCACCACACATGGAGCTTCACTGCTACTCCACCCTTCTGACTGTGCAGGAGAGGGACAGGTCTGAGTGACAGAAAAGGATCTCTGCTTCTTTGCTGGCTTGGGGATAGAGTTCACTTTCTTCACAGTAGCTAGGACGGGACTGTTTTAGATTTGTGCTGAAAACAGGCCTTTTCTACTTCTTGTATTACTCCATCTGCCAGTGCGCTGAGGAGGGGCACAAAAGGTTGTGAGGGGACACAGCTGGGACAGCTGAACCCTGAGACCACAGGCATATCCCACAGTACATGGCACCATACTCAGCATGTAAAGCTGGGGAAAGAAGGAAGGAAGGACATTCACAGTGATGTTGTCTGTCCTCCCAAGTAACCCTTTTGTGTGATGGAGCCCTGCTCTCCTGGGCATGGCCAAACACCTGCCTGCCCATGGGAAGTGGTGAATTAATTGTTCTGTTTTGTTTGCACCCATGGCTTTTGCTTTTCCTATTAAACTGTCTTTATCTCAACCCGTCAGTTTTCTCACTTTTACCCTTCTGATTCTCTGCCCAATCTCACTGAGGGGAGAGAAAGACAAAAGCTAGGTGATGCTTCATTGCTGGCTAGGGTTTAAACATGATAACATTACAAGGGGAACACCATCCAATTTCCACAAACAAACAAGAAAGAGAAGAGAAAGCCTTGTCCTCAGAACCTACAGCACAAAAGAGTTTGGGCAAAATCAGGCTATTAACTCCAATAAAAGTCTCACAAAGGGCTCTTTCCAGCAACTTTTATCTGGGATGCCTGCCCAGGAACAGACTCGTGCAGGTCCTTCTTCTCTCCTACAGTCATGTGTTTCAGACTCTTCTTTGAACAACAAAGAGTAGCAATCTCATAGAGATCACCACAATGCATCTTCCAGGTGCAAAGCCAAACCTACTGGAATCTCAAAGAGACTACAGATCTCAGTTTTGATTCCTGATTTCAGAGCAAGAATGCTCAGATCTTTATCCAGAGGAGCCACAAATGTAGGGCTGTTGGTCTCCGGGTTGCTCTTACTGGGCCAGCGTGCGACAATACTGGGCATTCACTGCAATGAGTTAACCAGTGCTTCTGTGGCACTGGACAAAGCAACTGCTGGACATCTGGGCCAGGCATGGAGAGACAGACCTGAGAACGCTCTCTGGAGCATTTGGCACCTGGAAGTCTGAGAAAAAGACCTCTTAACAAGCTTCTTGTTAGCTTCTTCCTCATGGACATTTTTGGCTCTCATGAATGTAAAATAAGCCTTTTCTATAAAGATGCTGATGACACAGCTAGCAAAATCCTTCCTTGAACATGGTCAGGGAAAACTAAAGAAAGAAAAGATGTTTCTGGGGGCTGCTTTGGTTCTCTTTGCATCTCCCACAGCACAGGACCTGGAGTGAGCTGCCCCACTTCCCCAAGCTCCAGCCAATGAGACCTGCTGTGAAGGAGCAAACCAGGAGCAGCCTCAGCAGACTGCCCAAACCAGCTCTCCCCCAGGGCTTCACCCAGGACCTTCATGCTGTCCTTCAGAGGGGAGCTGCTTTTCAGCTCTTGCCCACAGTCCCTGTCCAAGCTACGCTGCAGGTGTGTGTCTATCATGGCTGTGCCTGGCTGCACATACCTGCCAATGCAATTCACCCTGACCCACTCACCATCCCTGTCTCATCACCACAGACCTCTCCTCCTGCACATCCCAGCCTTTCCATCACCAGGCTGTGCTCAACCTGTGCAGCTGCTGTTTACCACTGACACCACAGACCACCGAGCCCTCTGGCTCCAGGCACATGCAGGCAGCTTGTTCTGCCTTCTGGGCACCAGAAAGCAGGACACTAAAGCACATATAGACACAAGTGCTTTCTGCTGCATTCTCCCACATGCCCTGCCACATGACCACCTGCAGTGGTGAGGGACTCCTTGCAACTTAGGTTTGATGTTACTCATCCCTTATTTCCAAAGGTGATGTCCAGTCTGGGAGCGGGTGAGTCTAACAGATCAGTAAGGTATCCCAAGGTGCCTTCAAGAAAACAAGACATTTATAAAACAGAACTGGAATATCAGCTGTATTGCACATCATTGCACTAACTGCTACTTGCTCACACCTAGGTAAACAAAGAAGCCAAGAGTGTGCAGTCATTTCTTTTTATTAATTAAAGTGACTGGCATTTATACAGCACCAAAGAACTTTGCAAATCTTAATTATGCTTCAGAGCAGCCCTGCGAGCTGAAACGTGTTCCCATTTACAAACAGCAAAAATGAGACAGTGAATTAAGAGACTTGCCAGTGTGCTCAGGAGCTCAGTGGAAAAATTAGGACAGAACCCTAGATCCCACTCCCTTCTGACCACGTTCCCTAGCTGCTGCTCCCCACCCTGTGTGCTACCCCACAGTCTAACCTTGATCAGATACCACCACAGGGACCTCTAAGCTCAAGCAGCTACATGTGGGTATGAGTAACACTGGCACAGAAAGCTGAAATGTTCTGTTCTGCCTAAGAGATGCCTCAGGAATCTATAAAAATTTTATTATTTTTCATATATTGAAACAGGTGGAGAATCTACAGCCAAGGCTTCAGAATGCCTTCAAAGTTCATTTCACACCACCCCAGGCCACTGATTTTTACTGCACTCACATTGGAGAAGACTAACAGTGGGAGTCTTGGAACAGTGTTATTCCTACTGAGAAACATCCCCAGCAGCCAGAAGAAGGGAGACCCAGCCTGGTGTCCCCAGCCTGTCTGCCCTGTCCCCAGGAGGGCTCCCACACGTGCTCCCCACGGTCACACCAGTGCAAGAGTGGCACCAGGCCCGGGGAGGCTGCTGGCAGTGACCCTGCCCAGCCATCAGCATTGAGGAGCAGACAGCAGGGGGTGGCTGAGGAGAAATGGAGAAGGACACCACTTGACACAGCATCGGGACAGAGTCTGGTGTGTGGGGAGGAGGAAGAGAGGGGAATGAGCAGCTTGAGACTCCACAACCACAGCAGGGATCTGCTCCCATCTCTCTTCGGGTGGGACCTTGCTCTGCAAGAGCACTGCTCTGGAAGCGAGCGCCTGCCTGAGGGAAACAAGCCTGACAGATATTTTGCACAAATAATTGAATTATTTTTAGATGCTCAACACATCCACTTGCAAGACAGCTAGCCACACAGAGAGGAACAGATCTCACATCCCCTTGCTAATCCACTGAAACAGCTAATCTCCTTAACCCCTCTAGCTCATGAATAGTGGCAGGCACACGACTTCCCTTTAAAAGGCACTGCACCTTGTTACTTCTACCCCAGACATTGGGCCAAAACGAAGGAGACCTGCACCAGGGCTTTTGTTTTTTTTTTAAAGCTTTGTTTTATCAGGACAAAGGTGCATCCAGATAGGATACCAGCAGAAAGGGACCAGGACAATTCAAGTGGGGAAGCGCCCTAGAGCAGAGAGACCTGTCCTCTCTTCCTTCATTCCCTCCTTGTTTCTTGCAGCTTGTCATATGCACAGGCATGATTCATCCCTGCCAAAGTGAAACAGGGTCATCAGCAGCCATCCCAAAAGCATGATAGCAGGGTTGAGGGAGAAGAGGTTATACAGCCCCAAGTTTAAAAGCCAAAGGCCTGGTTTGGTTGAGCATGGAAAAGAAACCCCTGGAGTCACCTTCTATTTTTCTTTGACTTTTCATTACTTTCACTGGAACAATCTGAAGCATCTTACTTTGAAAGGCAGCTCAGCCTCAGTGCTCTGTGTATAGTGCTGTGCTCAGTTCTGCCCTCACACCTCACAAGACCAAGGGTAGAGTCTGATCCCCACAGGCTGTATCATCACCTTTTTGTCTCCAATGAATGTTGTAAACAGCAGGTCTGTAAAATCTTATCAGCTGAAGTAAACCTGTGAGATAAACAGCACACGGAAAAAATATCCCTAAACACATGCATATACACATTCACACAAGGCTCAGGGGAGCCAAGGGCTATATCTCCAAATTTGTTTTCTCCACATAGCCAGGACATAAAGATAATACCTGATATTTCAGTGCTGTTCAGGAAATAGCCCAACAAATATGAGTTTGGTTGCATTTCAACTATGTCTATCAGCAAATCTGCAAAATTCATGGAATTGAGACAAAAAGGATCACACAATATATTCACAGTGGCAAACAGATACTACTGCATCCAGGAGAGATGCAGGAACTGCCCAGTCACAGATGCTGTTATGGCTGTATCAGTTCTGCTTGCTGCTAACTGCTTTGAAGAAACTCTCAACTGCTACAAGACAGAGAGAGGTGCTGTTCTAAAGCCAAGGCTGCATTACACTTTGACATAATACATACCTGGATGAATTTCCAGCAGTCAGGATGTAGAGGCAATGGGTTGGGGAGAGTGGTATTTCTACATCTCATGAAATTTGCCTAATGGAGCCACAAAGGGTAATGATTTCTTTTACCAGCATGCCCCAACCTGAGCAGATCCCTGCTCTGCTGCTGGAAGAATCTGTAATGAGTTTGGTCAACCACCTCTGCAGTGTCCCAGCAGAACTAGTAATGAGTCTTGCACTGAGTGTACTAGTGCAGAGGAAAAGGCCTGGCCCTTCCCAAGATCTGGCCACAGCACTGCAATCCTGCTTTATCAACAAATATCCACCAAAAAGCCTCAAAGTTATCAGAGTCCAAGCTCAGCCCAAGATGCACTGAAAGGAATGCTAAAGTTAGCCCAAACTTCTGCAGACACAGCACAAGTCCCATCATTGGCAGTGGGTCTGCAGCAACAAATCTAATTTAAAGACTTCTTTTCCAAATTCAGCAATATTTTCAACATAATTACAGCAGTACAAGACTCAGTGTTCAGGTCTTAGAAGATCTTTAGGCATCTTAGTATCCGTCTATATCTCCTGTTATCAGTGCTACTGTGCAAACTGATATTTATGGAGAGCCTGTCTGCCAACAAGTGGTTTTACCTACTCTGGAAATATAAACCTGCAGAAAAGCCCCTGAGATGCTGTATCAACAAATTAAACCATTACCTCTGGAATGATTACACCTTTTTTTCCTAAACTGAAAAAAAAAATTAAAAAGCCACCACTAGAAGAAAGTGGCGGATGGTTTTTTTTTTCCAAAAGCTTTTCTATGCTATTCAAGGAATCACCAAAGTGGATGAATAGTCAACAGAACAGTAGATTTTCCATGAGTTTGCAGAAGAGCACAGCAAAGCTGTGTTCTGTCCTTCCCATCCCAGTTTTGTAACTCTAAGAAGATTTTGTTTTGTTAGGAGTGCCACAGCAGTACCTCCCACCAGTAACAAAGTCAAAATTAATGTTAAATTAACATTAATATTTAAAGTAAGTTATTCTATTCCATGCTTCAGTGTTTGTGAGGAGATCAGGATAATCTCTCTGAGGATTTCCAGTCGGCTTCCCTGCCAGGGCATCTGCAAGACAACAACTGACATTTGCCAGTATTTGATCTTGTTCAATACTACCCCATCAGGAACATGGTTGAGATGCATAGTTTCTTCAAACAAGTCCTTGCCTCGGACTTCTGAGTGGAGAACATAGTTGGATTACAGGTAAAAAATACAGATTTTGGAGCAAGGAAAGGCCCTCTTTCCTGCCTGCCCTTTCCAGCAGCCTGCTGGGGGTGTTCCAATGTGAATCCTGCTTTCCCATCTGACTGCACACCCTGGCTTCCCTCTCCTTTCTCTCCTGTTCTACTCAAGCTATGTGACAAAAGCAAAGTCTCCCCCTGCACTGCCCTGCTTCTTGTACAGGGCTTCTTCCCACAGCTCCCACTCACCAGGGCACCATTCACACTTTCTTGCCCACAGCCAAAATAAATTGAAGTTTAGAAGCTGCAGCTCAAGGGGAGAGCAACTTGTGATGCTGTCTGCAGTTCACTGCTTCACTGGCCTTGATGCACAGCTGGGATCACTGGGGAACAAGGAGGTGGATGGATGTTTCTAGCCAGAAACCTTGCCTCTTCCATAACCACGTCTCCCCTGTGAGACCCTGATGTTTCCCACTGGAAACATTGCCCCCCGAAATGTAAGTGCCACTGCAGCAAGGGGAAATAGTGCCAGTGGACACCAGCCATTCTAAAAAAATACTCTGAGGATTGTCTGGCAAAGGGACAAATAGTCCCAGGCAAAACTGATGACTGGCTGAAACCATGCTAAACACCTGTTTAGTGTAACTGCTCAGCAGGATTTCTAAAATCAAACCTCCCCTGCACATTAGGTCCCCTCAGAGGGTGTCCCAAAGACAACCTCACATCCTCTCCACCCCAGTCCCGCTAGCATCCTATAGACACAGTGCATGCTTGGCCTCTTCCCAGGAAGGACTTCTGCCAGTGTCAGCTGAAGACCCCCTGTCTGGGACAGATGGATCCTGCATCTCCAGGCACCAGAGTGGGCCACCACGTGTCCTCTGTGAAAAACTCCAACATGTCAACTCATCAGGGTTAAACAGGCTGCCAAATGGTTAAAGCCAGAGAGGCTATTGCAAAAGCAATATGAGATGGAATAGAGCTCAGCTTTAATATACTGGAGGGCAAAGGCATCAGGGGGGCTTTTGCTGAAAATCCCAGTAGGATCAGCCTACAGGATTCACTCCCATCCAAAGGCCAGTGCCTATGTATCAGCTGACAAATGGGCTGGATGCCCTCCCTGCACCAAGCTGTCCCCTCTCATCCTTGGGGAGCTCCCTGACCTGCTCCTTCTCAGCAGCACCCAGGCTCCTAGCTTTTCCTACTCCACAGCCTGGCTGGACACTCAGATCTTGCCTTCACACTGCCCAGCCTACCAGCTGGCCCTAGGACAGGGCACAAGTGAAATTTCCTTCATTGCAATGGCTGTTCAACAAGATCCAACAACGAAGCTGCACTCACACTTCTTTCTTTCTTTCTTTCTCATATTCAGCCTTATTTTACTTCATGGAAATAAGCCTGCAGGGATCATTTCATTTATGCTGCTCACTACTACCAACTCCAACAATGTGTTTTCTCATTTACATCACCAAGGGATGTAAATTTGCCCCAAAGAGCCCATGATCCACCCACAAAACTCTCCCCTGAGCCAGACAGAAGAGGAGCAGAGGGAAGAAAATCATGGCCAGCACAACCTAGAGAAACAGGGAAAAATCCATGAAGAGAAGAATCATGAAGAAAGGGAGCAGGAATAATCTTCAATGCTATCTTATGGATTCTTCAAGTAAAACTGAAAAGTAATGTGTTTCAAAAATGCCCCCTGAACTGGGCACACCTCTGGCCGCTGCATTTTGCCCTCGGACACTTGCTGCATTCACAGTGAAACATTAACAAAGGCATAGAGAAGTGGCCTGTGGAGCTGGGATGCTGGAGTGTCACAGCTCATCACAGGGTGGAGAAAAAAACACCCCCGAGCTCTGACAGCTCAGCTCTGTATGTCACATCAGTGTCCATTGAGGAAAGCAGGCACAGGAGATGTCTCAGAACAAAAAACACTCTACACGACAAAAACCATGTCCATGGGAAGAGGAAGGAGCTCAAGGGGCCCGTGGAGATACGGCAGAATGAAGAGGAATGAAAGGTTCCATTTCAAGCTACCTAGAAAATTAAAGTTAAAAAGATCACATCTAGATATATAGTTTCCTACCAAGGACTAAAATTCCTTTTCCATCACATTTTCCATAGTGTTGATAGCTAAAGTATCATGCATTACATTTGTGTTGTGGTTAACACCCTTCCAGGAGGTGAGGAAGCACACAGGTTTGGAGCAGCAGCCTTAGGTCAATGTGTACATCTGAATGGTGACATGAAATTTTTGTGACCCGATCCTGACTTCCTAAGGCAGAAAAGGGAACGCTCTAGGCTCAAGCTCACATAGAGCTTGGTCCTGGCTAGGAGGCACTAAGGTGAGTAGCATCAGCATTCCTCTTTTGCACAAAACAGCTGAAAGCAGATCCAACCAAAACCCAGAAAGACACAGTCCAAGCAGGACCTGTTGAGGGAATGAATGGCAGAAAGGCTGGGATTATTCCCCATCATTTGCAATTTGGGGACCAAATAGTTACAGATCCATTTCAGCATCTCTCCTCCTACATGGAGTTCCTGGTCTGACTGGGACCATCAGGACCTTATGACACAACCCGTACAACACCGTGTAAGAACCTACCATAAGAACTGAGACAAGAGTGTTTCCAGGACAGTTTCCAGGGCCTGGGTAATTCAGGGAGTTGCCAGCAGATCTGGGGACTTTAATCTTGAAGTGGCTGGTTCCTACACAGCCTCCCTAGGAAGGCAGATTAATAGCTGATGGCCAACCTGGGGTTCATCTTACATACAATAAACAACTGTGACATCCCAGAAAAAAGAGCAAGCTTCAGACCCACTGAGTGTATCAAAGATACGCAGTTAAAAATAACTAATGCCAGAAATGCTGTGTAAAGCAAACATTCCACCAAAATACAAGAGTTACCTTTTAGAAGATAATAATGGAAGCAATCTTGTATATACAGCCACAGTGAAGTTTTGTGCAGTCATTATGTCTCAGAGGGGTGGGAACAATTCTGAGTTCTCTGCCTGATATATGCTGTTCAAGCAGTCTCCTAGAAGCGCCTCCTGAGATCTTAAAAAACGCAGGAAGTGAAGGCATCCCAGGCAATCCCTCTACCTCTTCATCTGCAGTTGTCACCAACAACTGTGCTTGCTTTTCCACGAGCAAAAGCCAGCTGGAATTCCTTACTTCCCAGAGAGTGCTAGACAGACCTTGTTCTTACCCTACCTCCCATAACAGAATAGCAGACGTCTGCCACATCAAGCAGGTGACCTGTTTGATCCCCCTCAACATCCTGGCAGTGCCCAACTGCAGCTGGTTTGGGCATGGTGCCTGCGGCACACTGACCTGTACCACGCTCTAAACAGCCTTTGCTTTCTCCTGGCCCCGACACGCATTCAGCTCCTGACTGAAAGCTTGAGGACTCCTTTCATCCTAATTTGTACAACTGGTGATGCTATTCTTATTCAGAGAAATGTCTAATTCATAGAAGCATTGTTCACAAATGGGAGCAAAAAGCCTTGTGCACTGGAGGAAAAGCTCTAACCAAATACAGGTTGCAGCAGAGCTCGTGCTGTCTCTTCCTGCTGCAGCCCCATCTGTCACAGCTTTGCTACCCTGACAGCATTGTCTGACAGACCATATCCACTTATTCCCTCCTTCCCATCCTTTTGTACTAGTCTTTTTCCTTGGGCTACCTCCAGTCTCCAACCAGATTCACAGACCAATCTAAAACATTTGGTTTGAGAAAGAAATATCTTCTCCCTAACTCCTCTCCCCAAGGCCCCAGAGCTCTCTTCAGTCTCTTTCCAATTATCTCAGTGGCACTTCAACTGACTACTTAGTGGTGTTGTACAATACTGAATTCAGATTTGGCAACAAAAGGCTCCTCCAAGAAATACCCAGTGCCACCATCTCACTCGGGTGACCACAGGAGAAAGCAAGAGACTCTTGCTCCTTTCCTTGTAAGATTTTGGCACCTCTTTGCAGTGGAGAGGATTTTTGGAACAAATCAGTCATATCTGCTGCTCCAGGTATTCTTGCCACACAAGCTTTTTGGGGATGGAGGATGTGGCTAAGGGATAGCATCACTACCTGAATTCTCAGAAGGCTTACACAGCTAAGTCCAAGCTGTGTCAGTAGCTCGGTTAAATCAGAGGTAAGAATTCAGCTGTCTTCTCTAAGCTTTGTCTTCTCCAAAACCTTCAAGGACATGGACATGGACAAGCAAGGGTGAGACAGAGTGAAAGAAAAAGTAGTAGGAGGCAGCAATAATGAGAGATGAGACCCAGGAGAATTTAGGGCTTTGCCTTGTACTGTTCACTGAAGGGAGTATCACATTTGTTCAGGCCTATGTTACACTGGGAGGAAAAAAGAAAAAGAAGATAGGTGATGCTGGCCTGGCCTCACAGACACTCACCTCTATGGAGCAGTGCTGGCATGGGAAAAAACTCCTTTGTTTCCATGAGCTGTGGGCTCAGGCATGAGCCTGTCTTATATGAATGGACAAGATCCCACAGCAAGGGGAGGCACTAGGAAGGGATGGACTCTGCCAACCCTTGTGAGCGGGGCTGAGCGATGTACCAGCATTGCCCCTGCGTGGCAGGACACCAACAGCTCTGCAAACACACAGGGCACCACAGTGTCTCCCATCCCCCTGTCCTTTGCAGCCTGGGAGAGGCTCATTGTGAATGTGCAAATCCCATCCTGAGGTCTCCTGGGTCTGTAAGGGGACCAGTGCCAAGACAGTACATGTGACAGCAATGGAGGGCACATCCTGTCTGATAACCTCCCACTTGTCCTCCGTCCAGGGAAGAGCATACCTCTCTCCTTGCTTCATCTTCAAACGAAGGCCTTCTTAATTAGCCAAATGACCTTCAAAAAATAGGATCAAGATGTCTGCCCCAGACCAGTAGAATATTTCAAATATTATCTAGGTATGAAAAAGGATATTTTTAGAATGCTACAGACTTCACAGTTCTTCAATAAATTTAGAGAGTTAGACAGGCACTAGGGAAGTCCTTTCTCCCACACACAGAGGGCTCACAGAGACATCTAAGATGCAATAGAAAGCTGTTGTTTTTTGCAGGGATAGAGTTAATTTTCTTCACAGTACCTTGTAGGGAGCTATGTTTTGGATTTGTGCTGAAAACAGTGTTGATAACACAGGAATGTTTTCATTACTTCCAAGCAGAGCTCACACAGCGTCAAGGCCTTTTCTTCTTCTCACCCCACCCCACCAGTTAAGGCTGGATTGAGGTTTATAAAGACAGATGGGACTCCAGCAGCTTCATAACAGACCGTGGATTATAAAGTATGATAAACAGCCACTTTCTCCTAGGCAAGGTGTGAAGTGAATAGTCCCTAGGTTCAATGGTTTGTGCTCAGTAGCCAGAGGCATGAAAGCAGATATCCTGGAGGCATTAAAAGAGGAAGAGGAGGAATTACAGTGGCACAAAGCTGAGAGGGAGTGATGAGAGCAGGAAGAGCAGCCACAGCAGGTATGCCTTCAGCCTCATCAAACAGGAGAAGTTTTGCTGACCACAGTGCTAATTACAGAGACAGGTGAGACCCACTTTTAATTGCCTAGGAAAGGAGACAAAAAAAAAAGAGTTGGAAAGAATGATCTACCAGCATGAGCTGGCAGGATCTACAGAAGGCAGCAGAGACAGACATGGACCAGCTATCCTGGGACTAAATCCATCTTTCCATGCTACCCAGAACTTAAAAGGCCTCTGCTGGAGTACAGGTCCAGTCCAGGGTGCTGAACTTCCAGACACGTGGACCAAGCCCGTGGAAAAACAAGGAGAACAATTGGATGGGTAAGTAGAGCTGGTTTACTTGAAGAAAGGTTAAGGGAACTGGGATTACCATACAGAGGAGGAAAACACGAGAGAGGAAGTGCAACTTTCAGGCACAACATTCAAAGATGTGAAAGACATATTCAGGAAGAAATAAAGAAAGAAAGGATCTAGCAAAAATGTATTTTCCATGTCCCTGATGGAGAGAATAAACAGTAAGAGGCTGGATTTGGAGCAAGGCCAACTTAGCTCAAAAATCAGAAACCTCTTTCTAATGTGTTAGGATAGTGAATTTCTTAGAGGGTATTGTACATGCCTCTGCACCAAAGATTTTCGAGAACAGACTGGGAAAATATCTGTCAGAAAATACAAAGGGGCAAGTGGCTCTGCCCTAAGCTGAGATGATGTAGCACCTTTTTTTTAGATGTCTGTTTTATGCCCATGCTTCTCAGCTGAGCAACAAACAGTCATTGTGCTTAAGTGGGACAGCAAAGGAAGGATACTCCTCTCTTCAGAGGGATCATCCCTTGAATTCTGTAAAGTGTTGGCCATCCTTGTAACACTCCACAAACCAAGCTGCTTGTCCAGAGGGATTTCACCAAGGGCTGTCTCCTTGCCTGTCCACTCCCTCCGCAGGACAGGCACTGCACTGACTGCCATTTCTGGGAAGCAGGCTGGCAGCAGGGAAGCCAGAATTCTCTTCCAAGTTAAAGCAGGCATTAATGGGGACTGTTGATGGCAAACTACAAGAGCAGAGTAGTGGCATTTTCTATAAATACCAGAGCCAACAAAGGATGAGCAACAAGGCTAATTTGAGAGCTGGCTAGCTGGGAGATGAAAAAGCCCTTTGCTTACCCAGTTTGACCTCAGAATGCCAGAGCACTACACTGCATGCACTGTGGTACAGATGCTATCAATCACCTGCCCTGCAGAGACATTTGGCCCCACTGTTCGGGTGAGACAGACTATGAATTAAGGATGTGAGAATTGGTTTTACAGAGTTAAGATCCATGTCCACTTTTGTAGCATCACCAGTTTTAGAAACATCATTAAGAATCTGGCGTTTTTTAAACTTCCCCCCCTATTTCTTTCCATGTTCTCTTGACAACAAACTGCCAGATCCTGGCTAGAAATTCAGTCAGTGTGCTGAAATCTAATTTGAAAAGATAGTCTTGCTTCTAGCTGAATTGCTATAAGAAGTATCCAAATTTCACAAGAAAGACAGGAACATCCCTTCTAGGTGTGGAGCCTGCATACAGGCTTCGTAGTCCAGCATTTCTCTGTAGGGGAGAAGAAATGAGAGCAGCGTAGAGAGAGGACACAGATCTCTGTGTGCGTCTTTCCTGTTCAAGGATGAAGATGCCAGACTGCAAGAATGCTTCCTAATGGGTGCAGAGCCACGTTCTGAAGAGTTCCTTAGGGTGGTAATTAAAGGACATTAAAGCCAGAAGGATGAGCTACAAGCCACATCAATACCTTTCATGCCGTGACTTACAAAAGCTGGGCATTCTAGCTTAACAATCCCTTTGCTAGAGTTACATTTTGCCTCTAATGCTCATTTGAATGACATCAGAGGAAGAAGTGACTGTCATTGCTAGAGGGGCCACAACCACTTCTATCATCACACTGAGCTGTGATTCTTCTGCCTTTAAAAGAGAGCAGCAAAGAGATCACAGAAGCAGAGAGATGGAGATTTCATCTAACCTGCTGGACTTAACGGGGGTGGGGTGGGTGGGAAATGACATGCACTGAGAAATCCAAGCAAAGGATCTCTTACAGGCAGGCCTCTCTATTATTTGTCTGACCTGGACTGCAGACTAGAGGTTTTGTGATTTACCAGCAACCAAACACAGCACTCTAGCCCTACCCAAACAGCAGGATGTTGCTAGTTGTAGGGATCCCTGGAACTGTAGGGATCTGGTTGACACAGTTCTAATGGGCCATGGCAAAAATGAGAGATGAGACACTGTGATTCTTCCCAGCCTACAGGAATCCAGGTGACACACATCCTCCATTCTGTCCTTATCAAGTCTGAGAAAGCATCTCTGAAATAAAATCAGAGGAGTATATAATTATGTATGCATGTGCTAAGCTAAGAAGTGCAAGTGTTATGCTGCAGCCTCACCTATAAACCTGAAAAAGTGGGAAGATCTGCACAGAGAACCCTGCTAGATTTAGCTTAATAGCTTTTTCTCAAAAAAGCTATTAATAAGTATTTAAAATAGTAGTTACAATGTTTTGGTGGGTATTAAATATTTATTTACTACAGAATACAGTTTTCTCTCTGCAGCTTGCTGGGAAGTACTGTTGACACCTACACTCAAAGCTCACATTCATGTGATGACCCCAAGGTTTGATTGCATTAATGCTTTCTGGAAACATATCCAGGGCCTTTGCTCCAGGCATGGTGCAGGAGGAGAGGCAGGGTGCAGACCTACACATAACTCAACATTCCCTTTCTCCCATCCCTCCAACTGCCCAGCCTGGATCCTGCATGCCCTCAGAGTGACAGCCTGCACCCTTCCAGGACACACAACCACTGATGCTGATAACTTTGCTCCAGCCAAAACAGTCCCCTCTCCATGTTGCAGGAAGTGCCTAAAGGCAAGAATCTCACTGGGGAAATCTGGAAGATCCCCTCAGCAGTGCTGGCAGCCACCTCCTCAAGGCACCACAAATTTTACCAGTGCCAGTCCTTCACAATGCTTTTGAGAAATATACTGAAAAAATTTAACAGGAAAGAAGTCAGTAATCCTAAAAACAAAGATATTTGGGCTTTGGGGATGTAGGTTTTAGAAAAAAAAAATTGGCTAAAATGACACAACTAGCTGCTAACCTTCTGGAAGCCAGGTGGCCAAGCATTCCATCAGTGCCAGTCAGGACACTTCAGGGTAGGAGTTTTTTTGTTAGATTTGTATTGCTCCCAGAAGATCTGCAAAGACACACTGACACGAGCCCTGCAGAAGTGGATGACCTGTCTCACTTGACTGCACCACAGCTGTAAGCCCAGCTCCACCTTGAAGCTGAGCCCTGTCTGCTGGTGGGGACTGTGGAGCAGCAGTGATCCCATGCAGACTGGGCTGGAACACCATCGGGGACTCAGTGCTCAGCTCATTGTGCCAGCCCCCCTCCCACCTCAGATCTACTGCTGTTTCTAGCAGTCAATAAAAGCTTGCAATGCACTAGGCAGGAAACCTCCCCTCTTCAACCCTCCCACCCTTCCAGCTTGAGAAATCTGGGAAGATTTATTACAGCAATAAAAACAAAAGAGACGGAAAGCTCTGGGGGAGTCTCCAAGGCAGGCAGTGCTTCATTAAAGCCCAAGCGGGCTCTTGGGGAGATGCTGATTTCTGGGAGAGACCACACCAAATGGCAGTAAGCAATTCATCCACTGGAAAGGGAAATGTCAGCCCACGCTCATGTGATACCCCAGCAGAAGGCTAGGAGAGATAATTCAAACAGAAGGGAATATTGGGCTCTGGGCTTTTCAAGTCCCTGAGTGGAAGAGAAACCAGATGGAAAGGGAGATGCTCAAGCAGGGGAGCCAAGAAGCAGCCACAGGAGAGCACTCCCATCCTCCTACGCCCATCACTGCATCTCAGGCTCAGGCCATGCTGATAACCATTACTCTGGTCCCAAAACTTCACACACTCCTACCAAGGCACTGCACCCATGGCACAGCACTGTCTGCTCTCCAGGTGGTTCAGAGGGTCTGAATGGTTCCCACATCACCACGTGCCTTGCACTGCTGCAGGCAGATCTCTGGAGGAGATCCTCTGCAGGAGCCTTTTGCTGACCTCTGCTCCTACAAACTGTAGTGCCTCCTTCCCAGCTCCCAGGTTTCCTTACTAAGGCCCCCAGATACATGGAGCATGAGACCACATTTCCCTGGCTTGTGGCAGGCAGCATGCAGGGCTTGCAACTCATTGCCTTCCTTCACACAGCCCCTACAGATCCACATGCTCCCAACACAGGCAGTGTACACTGCCAGTGTACACACTGGCAGTCTGGAATTCCCAGAGAAACATTCCCCACACATCTCCATCACCCTCAGCACCCAGACTGGCTCCTCATGACCAGTCTGGCACCTACCAACCTTCTCCCTGGACAGATGCCATGCATGGTGTAATGTCATGTTAAGGGCTGTGCTTTCACATATAAGGAGAAGGGAGAGAAACCCTTTAGGCCCGAGAAGAAAGAAAGAGAAAATGTATTCCTTCAGGGGGAAGAAGAAGGGAAAGTAGTGTCACAGAGAAAAGCCCTTGTGGCTCTAGAGACTTTAGTCCCATACTTCCCCTTCACAGAGCTTCACTGTTTAACTTCACACAACTGCCTTTCTGCCTCAGTTTCATCTGCAAAACAGGATGCAAGGTCTGTATGGAATGCTAGAAGGTGCCACTGAAGAGCAAAGTTTCTGCTCTTATGGAGGATGCAAGGCAGACTCCTTCTCTGTCTGCAGCAGGGTCCCTGCCCTGTTGCCTCCTGACCCAGGGCAGGTGGCTCCACAGTGGGACATCACACCAGGACTGGGATAATTTAAGAATCCTTTTACTGTTTGAGATTTTCACCTTCACAGAAACAGATGTTCTTTGAGGTTAACCACTTCTAACTCAAGCCTAGATTTCCACACAGCAAGGCAACACACAAGTCTTGGTTAAAAGCTATTCTGCACCCCAAGTCCTGTCTCAGATGCAGATATGCATTCAAATCTGCATTTTCTGACAACGCAGAAACACATAACCAACAGGTTCACCCCGAAGGACTCTAAATTAAAGGTATCTAAGAGTACACACAGGTTGTGCTGATCAGCTGCCCCATCCCATCTCAAAGATCTCAAGATACAACAGCAACTTCACCCAAGGAGCACTCAATTTCAAGAGAACAGGAGGGAACAGGCAGTACCTTGGAAAGTCTATCACAGTAGTACTCTAACCCCTTCCAACACTGACTTACTTGGTACTGTTGACTAGACAAAAGCAACAACCAAAAAGCACAGAGTAAATAAAGGAGGAGATGATTTTCAGTCCTCATTTTCAATAAGTAAGTGCTCTAAGCTTTCTATGCTCTTAAATAGCTAGTTCTTTCCTCCATGCAAAGCTCTTTAGTTCACCTTTAAAAGAAAGAGATGGATGAATTGGAGTCCAACATTCCCAAATCAAACCTCTGCTTCCCACACAATAGGCAAGAATTCAGCACTGCTATGCTGCCACCACTAATGCTTCTCATCTTCCCAGTGCACCTTTTCTGTCACTCTCTGGCAGGGGGAAATGGATGGTAGATGCTCCCTCCTATGTCAGGTTTTGGGGTGGGAAAGATAGGAAATGGGTGACCTTGCAAACACTGCCAGCAAGTCACAGGCATCAGGCTCAGAGATGACTGGTGGTCTCCTTCAGGATTGCATGGCTTTGCTAATTAGATGCTTTAAATATTAGAGTGTTAGAGGGAGACACGTTAGGCTACCCAGAGCATGGTCAGTGTTAGAGGGACTCTGTAATTTTTTTGTTGTTGCTGCTGTTGCTGGTATTTATTTGCATGTTTGGGTTTCCCCCCGAAATGTTTCCCATATGAAAGAAGACTGAATGAATCAAGTAAAAAGATTAACATTTTTATTTATTTACTTTTAACTTCTGCAAACCCAGCCTAGGATCTGAGAGTCAGACATGACACTGTCTGCTTTCCCTGGCAATAAAGACCTTGTAATTATAGAGGAAAGCCTGGTGCTGACAGACAAGCCAGAAGACATCCCAGTCTGTTTTTCCACAGCTATCCTGTTTGTGGAGGACCGGGAATAGTTTACCCATGGTGCCCGCACAAACAGAAGCAATTCACACAGAGAAGACCAAGCCTTGGAAAACTTTAAAGCAGAGAAGTTGGTAAAAGAAAGGAACAGATACTATTTTTTAAGTCTGGTATCCATCATGTTGCCTGTGTCCCTGTGTGCAGCACAGCTCAGGAAGCACACCATAGCAGGCAGTCAACATCCTGCCAACCATTCTGCCATAGGCAGGGAGCCCATATCCAGCGGGAAAAGCCCACTGCCACAGCACGAGTGCAGCCACCAAGCCTGGAGGAGCCAGTGTACCATTCCCCACCACCTTCCCAGCACCTCATGGGGAAGGGGCAGCTCTCAGGGACCATCCCTTCTCCAGCAGGCTGGAGCAGGACACCTCTCTGCCACAAGGGAATTGATACCAAACCTTTTCAGGGTCTCTCCCAAGGCTTCAAGTTGCCACCCTGCCACCATTCAGCCCAATGCCAAGTGACAGTTTTCTCCATTACCACTGAAAGATGCTAAGCTGTGAGCTAATGTGCAGGTCAAGGAACATACTTAAAACACATATTAGTTCCTCAGAAGGAAGAGATATTCAGTCCAGTGGGGGCCATGACACTGAAGATGCACTGTCTGACATGAATTTCGTTCTGCATTCCCCTGACTGCAGTCCATGCCACTGGATATATGTAAGGACTTGACCCTACATGGAGCTCTGCTGAAGCCAGCAGCCTGCCATACCAGCACCCAGTGCAGGACAGATGCCTTCAGCTTTATCCCTACCCATGGATCTTCTGAGTCAGTTCCAGTCTTCCTCAAAACCACTCTAACCCTTCTTATATATCTCCTCTTAGGGCAGAGATGCTCAGTCCTAGGCTTCCCTGGAACAGAGCAGTGCAGGAAGCAATGGCCAGGGACAAGAGATTTTCCATGATATTGCAGCATTAGAAAAGGTAATGGCTGCTACATTGCCCCCATTTTCCATGTGGGGAAACTGAGGCACAGAGCAGTAATGCAGCTTCCCCACAGCTGCACAGCAAATCAGAGGCAGGTCCAGGAGACCTCAGTTTCTCCCATCTTATGTTAAACAGCAATGGTTGAACCAAGACAAATCTAAAGTGACAGACCTAAACATGCATTTTAGCAACAGATTGAAACAGACTGTCCAGCTTGCAGCTCTTAGCTGCCCTGCAAGTACTCCCAGCTCACCAAGTATGGCCAGTCAAACCACCACTGCATTCTTTAAGTTAAATTGCAAACCTTGGTCTTGGGCTGGACTAGATGCTCTTCATACACCCTTTTACCATTTTGCTGCAAGGACTTACTAGTAAGTGAGCAGAGATGTTTCCTCAACTACACACCTTAGAATTGCATCATGTAAGACTATTAAACATGGCCAGAATGAGGAAAGATGCTCAGCTGCCTCACCACTGGGAAAAAAATCCCAACAGAAATTCTGTCTAATCTAATCCTAGTCTACTCAGTTATGACAAATGAAGCCATAAATAAAGGTGATTTCTTTTTTGGCAGCAAGGAGTAGGTGTTAGGAGTGCAGTGCAACAGACCTGGGTCAGCCTGATATCCAAAATCCAAGCTATGCCTGTACCAGCTGCTCCACAGCCAGCACTGTCATGGAGTTCCACTGTTGCCATAGCTTTGGGGTGCTACTGGGTGCCCCAGTAAAATGGCACAGTCCTAGCCAGCAGTTCCAAGTAGACTTTGCTGCTTTCTTCGAGAAATCAGGACCTACTACAGCCTGTCTTCTATAGCCATCTTCTATGTTTAGCACAAGGAGGTACATGTGTTTCCAACATCATATAAGAAAAATATAATCTAGCAACACTGGGAAGGCCTCCATCTGCCTGGAGATGCTCTGGAAAATTAAGCTGAATTAATTAGGAATGGGAAGTTAAGGCATTAGAAAGCCCTGTGTGATGCTCATGCTCTGAAGTAACGTGACCTCAGTTCAGTTTAACTTAATCTTCCTGTAAAGGCAATTAAGTCAGAGTAAGGTCCTGGGAATGAGCTCACCCACACAAGGAGTTAAGACTTTAACTTTGTCTGCAGACAAAGCCTCAGTCAATATAACTAAAACTGGTTCAGCCTGGTTTTGAAAGACTCAAGTCTAACTGTGCTTATGCTATAGCCACCATCTTAGACACCAGAACCATCACACTATGGTTTCATTCCTTTTCAAAATTCTCCACCATTTCTGGTCATATCACCACCTCTACAGAGCCACCACACGCTTCCTGAAGAGCAGCATCACCATAGCCTGTGCTATACACAGCTGGTACCAATACAGTTAGAGGGTGTTTAAATAGCTGTTAACTACTGCAGTCATGCTCTGTGCCACCAGCTCTGGTCAGCACAGAACGTTTCTAAATGCCAGTCTATCGCTATCATCTGAATGTTATTTTATTATCTTGTAGTGACAGGATAAGCAGTTATTTCTTGATTGCAACAGTAAATCAAGAGAAAGATGTCTGTACTCAACCATTTGAAAAAAACTATCCCCACTTAAAAGCATGATTTGGTTTTGCCATGGAAAATGAAGCTTGAGCCTGCACAGCAGCATTCTGGCACACCTAACTACATCAACCAAATTAAGGGGCAATATCAAGGAGAACACTGTGACGGCAGAATTATTTTTTTTGTCCCGTGGCATGACAGAGATGCTTTCCCAAAAGTAATTCTTACTCTTTGCACATAGTGTGGACATCAACAATGCAGCCACGTCTCATTATTTAAATCCCATGAAGCCATAATCTATCAGTCAGTGCAATACTGCTCAGTACAGCGCATCTCTATGTACTACAGAACAAACTTCCCAGAGTCCCTAATGAGAAAAGAGCTTAGTACACTACTCTTACACAACATACAAGAAATTAAATGTAACAGCACATAATGAGAGAACTGCTGCAGGCTTATTTAGGCCACCATAGTTTGCAGCTAAAATAGCTCTGAAGTTAACTGTTTCACCCTCTACAGTGAAGTGCTAATGGACAGTGAATGGCATAATACACAGCCATTGACTTGGAAGGGAATTTTTGCCTAAAAGGCTCCGAGCAGTGGCTTTCAGGCTGCCATTTTGATGGCAGACTGAGGACTGCTCCTGAGGGATTCACAAAAGGTTACTGGAAAAAACAAGATTGCTGTACTCTATAAGACAAAGTCAGACGTCTCTAAAGGGGCTCGTATATTCCCCTAGAATATTTTGAAGGCAGTAAAAATTGAGAACGGCTGACAACCCCTATATGAGAGACAAACTCCTTATTTTATTTTGCCTAGTTTACACCGGTGTAACTCTCTTAATGTGAAGGGAGCCTCTTCTGATGTACACCATGGCTCAGTAAGAGAGAATTAGGCACAGGACAATTCAACTGCATATGGCAGAATCAGGGTAATTAACCTAGTGAGAGTACAGTGGATTGAAAAAATCCAACAAGATGTTTCACCTATAAAGCTCTGCATGTAGAAGACACAGAGTCCATTTCATTATCAGACAAACAGTTTACAATTGTGTCATTAAATATCATTTCATAGTCACACACACTGGGGACAGTATTACTATTATGCTTGGCATTATTGACTTCTAGGACTTAATAATGCAAATGGGACACTCTCTTAACTAGATTTTTTTTTAAAACCGCCCCTCTTGAGTTTAAATGGAGACTGAGCAAGACAAAGGGTATTTCTCTCCATCCCAGGGAAGGCCTTCACACAAAAACACCTTTCACTGGATGGACATGCCACATCCTCGCCCTGGACAATTGCACTCAGGAGGTCACTGGAGAGAGGTGCACCCCTGTAGATCTCCTTAGCAAGCCTCCTGCCCCAGCTCCCCTGTTAGGCAGCCTGCCCAGTGTGGGTCACTGGGGCACAGCACAGCCATGGTCAGCTCCACACAGTTTCCTACAGAACCAAAGTCATGCTGGCAGTGGAGAGGCAGGCTAAGGAGAAGCAAAGCAGGAGTGGCTGCAACAACACATAGTGTTCATGAATCTCTATATCAAAAATAAGCTGTGTCCAAAGTCTGCCTTTTGCACCGAACAAAGTTATGATCCCTGCATTATTCCAGAAGTGCCATCAAATGTCCATCCTGCTTAAGTGTACAGAACACTAAAAACCATTTATCTGGGCCTGTAGATGCCCCTGTTTGCAATGGTGCTGTCTCAGGGTGCAGCACTCCATGGTCTGTATGGATAACTAGCAATAGCATGAGGTACCTTGGCCTGTCCACCATCAAGTCTAATTCAGGAAAGAGCAAAAGGAAATGAGATGGTCTCCCCTCTGTATTTTGGCTACCAGTCATTAGGAACTGGGGACCACATGTGGCCAGTCTGTATCCACCACAGCATGCTGAACACATGGGGCTCTGTGAGAGACTGCCCTTTCCAAAACCTTGAAGCTCACTTACTGGAGGTGATACCACCATTATGTAGGATGTTCCTCACCTTTTCTTATATTTGCATTACTTGCCAATCCAGACTTCTTTCCCCAAGGACATTTAAAATATGAAGCAGAGGTGCACTTGGATGTAAAACGCACATGGATTGAGAAATAAAGGGTTAGAGAAGAAGAGGAGATAAAAGATGGATATAGAAGCATACACAAAGAAAAAGAGAGAGGAAAAAGATTATGAAACTCCATCTGGCTTCTATCAAGAAAAATGGAGGCCTGGTTCTATTCCCAACTGCACAAGCCTCTATCGTTTAATGAAGAATCAGTATTCAAGCAATAATCACAGTCAGCCCCATTGTACAATATCCAGTTGTTCTCCATCCTCTCAGGGCATGTTTGATGAATTCAGTCAATACTCCTAACCTTAGGCTGGAATGTGGGTGGCTCTGTCACTGGATGGCACAGCTTACACAAGGACAGTGCCAAAAAGTACTAATTTCAAGACTGATCCCTTAAAGCATTGGTCTGGTAGTACAACATGCTACTACGCCATGCCACAGCATCCCCCCTGGGATTTGCAGGCTGCAATTAGCAGGTGAGTGTGCCACCTCCCCTGGGGCTGATGAAAGCACCTCAGTCCCTATTGATTGCCAATCAATAGCCACTTCCCATTTCTCCCTCTCAGTTTCTGCAGTAGCAAGTGTTAGTAATCAAATAAGAGCGGCAGGCTGATAAGATCCTGTTATCAGTACACCAGCAAAATGGGATTCTAGATCTAATCTCTTATGTCACATTTTCAACACAAATCACTGAGATTTAACCTCTCAATAACAAGAATGTAGCCACAGCTGCTTGAGAGAAAATTTCCCAATCTCCATCCAGGTCAAGAAAGCCAATGGAAAAGCCAAATTCCTGCTCTGACTGAAATCCAGGGACAGCAGGAACAAGGAACAATTGCAGAAAAGGCCCCTAATAGTAGGAAGTACCTGCATCTTCTCATGGCTTCCTATTGTGCTTCCAAGTCACCACAAGGAACAAAAATGCTATGCAGCC
This sequence comes from Rhabdornis inornatus, assembly GCA_013397075.1. Taxonomy (NCBI): domain Eukaryota; kingdom Metazoa; phylum Chordata; class Aves; order Passeriformes; family Rhabdornithidae; genus Rhabdornis; species Rhabdornis inornatus. Next base: position 380,416 of record VWZS01000721.1, on the reverse strand, counting down.
AAAAGAGTACGAACTGCCCTTTTATTCCATTTTTCACAAAGAAACACTTCTAAAAACTGAGATTCTCAAAGAATATCTCACAGACTGCTCTTCTGGGCCTGTGAAATTTCCATACCCTTTCAGCTAGGAAAATAAAGTCCTTCCACTCCATAGGGGACTTAAATATTTCAGTTCCTACTTGCACTCCAGTCTTGGCAGACCTTGGTTAAAATCTCGTGTAAATAGCCCAATTTCATGGCTATTTACTGACACGTCCTCATGGCACACAGCCATCTAGGGACACCTGGACTGCCTGAGAAAGGAAGCTTTAAATAAGCTGTCATGACTGCACGGTTTGTGCTCTTCCAACCGATCAAGTCCAAATGACATGGAAGTAATTTGCCAACAAAACAGCAAATACCAGCAAAGAGATGGTTAATGCAACTCCCTCCATCCTCTCTAACTGTAGGAGTCTTTCTACTACATTTGAGATGCTTGAGCTCAGGCCCTCAGAGGACTACTCTACTTAAAATTGAATGTTAACAGGAAAAAAAAAATTCAACCAGATATCAGGATTCAAAGACAGCCAGGCTGGCTGTTATGTACTTCACACGAAATACATATTATCTGAGATACCAAGAAGATGGTGCTTCTTCCCTCCTTGTCTTTAGCCCTTTTTTTTGGCTATTTTTTCTGGAAAGCTTCTCCTGCTTTTTATCCCTTTCTGCCAAATCTGCTACACCACCAGTGTCTGGAAGAGAAACTTGCTCTGGGGGTTGCCATTACTGGTCTCCAGCCAGTTTCACACAGGGCATAGACAAGGTGAACTTATTTCTGCCCCACAATTTCAATGTGTGATAGACACTTAAAATTTAGACCTGAAGGTCAAAGCAACACCAGGATCAACAGCAGCCACAATGGCTGTGCACACCTGGGCAGATGGAAGATGGATAACACACAGTGAGTACATAATACATGTATCGTGCAAAGGGACATTATCTAACACTGCCCAGAGGTTCAGCAAGAAGGACACTTGCCAGACTGGGATGTAAGCTCTACTGCAGAGCTGTGTTCTCCCCAGCTGAGGTGCTGATAACATGTCTAGTTATCAGCACCTCAGCTGGTCAGCATCTAAGAGCACTCACCTATTTGAGATGGGAGAAAAATCACAAAATGAGCATTGGGTGGGAAATTCAAGCTCACCAGCTTTGCCTGAACAGTACCCAGACCAGGGGAGAAGGTGGGCAGTCAGGGAGACCTTCCATTGACATCCCAATGAGGGCCAGAGCTGCTTCCATCTTTTACAGGGAATAAACCTCTGCCACTGCCTGCAAAGTCCCAAGTCAGTAACAGTGACAGCTCTGGATAATATTTAAGACTTGCTGTGCTGCTGACTGATGTCAGCAGGGAATCATGAGGGTCTCACAGAGCTCACCCTAGGCACCAATTGCCATTGAGACAGGAACACCAGGGAGGCACATAACTGTGTGTGAGCCTAACTTCTGGGAGCCAGTTACAGAAGGAAATTTGTAGTTGAACACCAGCATTGCATAGGTGTCCAGCACAGCGGTTTTTTCCCTGTGTTGCTCATATTGATCCTTCTAATATAGTCCACTGATTGCTGGTTAATTATATGTTGCTGATAAATCAATGCACTGCTTCAATCTTGATTTGCTTTAAACTGCATGAACCAAGCAGTTTCTCCCTGCAGCACAGCTCCTTCCCTGCAGAGCCATTCCCAGCCAGGCAGCCCCCAGCCTGCACCAGGGCAATGGCTGACCCCATCCCAGGTACAAGATCTGTGTTTCTCTCTCCCAACTTCCCAGGGCCCATTGTTTCTTTCTGCTGTACACCAAGGTCCCTTTGGCTAGCAACCCACACTCCAGCATACCCACCTTCCCCTTGGACCACAGTGCAAATGGGCTCACCAGGACAGGGCTGCATGTTACCCTATCATCCCTGGCACAGATCAGGATGCTGAACTGTTCAGGTCTTACACTGGCTTCTCAAGGCTGTGACCAGGAACTGGCTACCCATTGAATCTCATAGCACTGACCACCATCTTTTCAGTCTGATAGACCAGACAGCCTGTTAATCCATCTTGTATCACCTATCAAGGTTGTATCTTCCCAGTCTGGCTGTAATCATGCTATAGGAGAACATATCAAAAGCTATAGAAGAACATATCCAAAGCCAAGATAAATGTCACCCTCTGCTCCCTCCATGGCCACCATCTCAGGCATCTGACCACAGAAAGCCATCAGGTTAGTCAGGCTTGATCTGCTACAGTAAACTAATGCTGACTGTTCCCAGTCACCTTCTGCAGCTAGAAAGAGCACAATCTAGCATATATCCACTCCCAGCTGTTGTCTTTCACTGTAAAAGAGCTTTTCCTTGTAGGTGCTCAGTTTAGTCAAGGCTAAAAGCAATTCAAAGTTGCCAAAGTACCCAAACAGTCTCTGGTGAAAGGACTGAGTGAATAAGGGCTTATAGCACAAATTGAGATGGGCACGTACCCACATCACACCCCCTGACATCAGCTAACAAACAGGCTGGGAGACCCTGCCACCTTTATGGATGGGACTTCAGTCTCCACAGTTCTCAGAGGTGCTTACCAGAGCCTGGCAACAAGTTCTTATTGGGTCAGTACAGGCAGCATGAGCAGAGGAAACGGTGGCATCACCTTCTGTGCACAAAAAATGTGGCATGCATGTGAGAGGAGGGAATGGTGTGCCCAGTTGCTGCAAAAAAGGCAGAAACAGATTCACAGCTGCTAAGGGGTTAGCAAGAGGTTGATGCTTTAAATGGCAGGGCTCTGGTGAGACACTACATCCCTGCAGGAGCCTTGCAGCAATAGCTGACATTCGGATCCAAGCAGGCTCCTTGGAGAAGGCTGTGGGAGCCAGGATCAGCAGTGCCACAGCATGCCACAAAGCCCACCAACCTACCACTGTTCCCAAAGAGGATCAATGTGCCCCATCATGGCAACAGAAGCATCTCAGAGGTGACCCTGGGCAGGCCACTACAGGGAGGCTTTGTCCCCAGTGCTGGTGCCCATGTAGGAATGAAGCCTGTGATTTTTGCAGCAGTCTGTGTTCCTGATGAAGAAACTGTCTGGTTTCTGCACCCTAGTGCCATCTAAACAAAACTTGGCTCCACCCTTGGTGATTCACCCCAAAACACTGGTCAAGGACACACATTGGGACTCAGATCCAATGTCTTCAAGTTCAGCATAATGTTCTCCTGCTTCCTAATGGGAGGAAACCTTGCTCATTCACTGTCTCCATCATCTCTGAAAGGTCCTTGTTTCATATTCTAGAGGTGCCCAGCTCACTCAGAGCTCTGGGATCTGAGGGCAAAAAGACACTTTGAGGCTGACAGACAGCAACTCAACAGTACCTACAGCAACTACGATTCCGTGACAGGTAGATGAGTTTACTCACATGGGTGGATGAACTTTCTGTGAGAGCCATCTGAGGCTGCTGAAGTACAGCAGGATTGGGAGCAGCCCAATCTTGGCAGAGCATCATCAGCCCCCTCTGGACTAGGGGTATTCTTCAATCACAAGGCAGACAACACTGTTTCCCAGCTGACTTCTACTGTGGGTCAGGAAATTCCTCCATAAAATTTCTTTAGGTACTTGAAAGTCACACCAACACCCCACCCTGCTCTCCCTCTACAGTTTTCTGCAGATTGATTGAAGCTGATGCCTCTTGTGAGAGTTAATTGGAATTACAGTATCCCATGGAAGTCCTCTACATGGCCAGTCTTCTACACGGTCAGTGTTCCTTACTTCTGGTCTAAAACCCTTTCAGATGCTGCAAGGCTGTGCTTCACAGCAGGGGGTCTGCATTTCAACTGGGAGTACAATTGCTCCTCCTCCCAGAGCATCCCAACTTGTATTAAAATCTTACAAACTATCAGCAGAAAGGTTGGACACTGCCTATTATGGACCTCAATCCCTGCAGCACACTCTGTATTGCTGGCTATTACTACACAATAAGGGGCAAAAAGACAAGTTTAAAGGCATAAAGAAAAACTTCCCAATCTTTAAAATTCCCAAGAAGCTTTAGAGAAGATGGCAAAGGTAGAGGTGAGCAACCCTGGCTGGAGTGGCCTGAAGGTTGGGAAGATAAATGCGGGTGCAGTGATGCTCACATGCTGCTAACAGGTTTATTCTGCTGGCAGGGATTCCCTTCAGAAGCATTTGGGTAAGTACTGTACACCACCGAGTTCAATCTGTGCTAAGCAGATTAGTTCCTTACCGGTGAAAGGTTCTGGGCAGCAGCAGACAGTTGCTCACCATGTGATATGAGGGGGCTGTCATTATGTTTCATAGATATGATATAATTATATGCTCCCTGGAGGGTACTTCTAATTGAATTATAGGGTGTCTCACAAGTATTCTGGGCAGCAATTCGAGGAAGCTCTCATCGCCCAAAACAAGATAGAGATACCCTTTCATTCCATTAGATGTTCTCTCCAGGGAGCAGGCCATTACCTTATACAGCAATTCACTTTAAAAAATCATCTCCCCCCATCAAATTGGAAGAAAGGTACCCTTAGCAGAAGTTTGTTGATGTTACATACTCGTTCCTCTCCTCCAGAACCTCACAGCCCTGAGAAACTCCTTTGCGTGCCACCAGGACAGCCCTACACCACAAGGGAGAAATCCCTTGTCAATGGCAGTCACCATTCCCTGCCCAGGTAACTGCTGGGCTCCATCCCCAGAGTGGGGACAGGAAATATGGTGCCACATGAGGTATGACATGTCAGGCTACATGCACAAGGGAATCTCAGACTTCTAAAAGATCCCAAGAAGCTGTCACCAAAGGCATTTGGCCTTGTCCCAGGCTAGGGTGTCCATGTGCAGTCAATACAGCACATGCTGGGAAGGGTCCTCTCTCAGCCTGCTCATCCATTTGTCCTGACTTCAAATTCCCCAGAGCTGTGAATGACCACCCTGGTCCCTCAGAGACAGACAGAGTGACCCCAGCACAAAGCAGCTTCTTCCCCTGAAGCTGGCCATGCTTCCATTTACTGGGCATCCAAAGCCAGTGGCCTATTTCACCCTTGGATTTTGCTCTCCATTTTAGTTTGCACTCATTCAGATTTTTCCTCATAAACCAGATCTTTCCAGGGAAGCTGCAGCACCAGCTGTCCTGCTGTCTCTGCACTGTGGCACCTCACCTCCTCCAGCTCCTGGATGGCCAGAAGCCCTGCACAGGAGCACAGAGGGGGATCTACTATTCCCCACAGAGCTTACAGAACAAAACACCAACCTGCCACTTCCTGATGTTCTCCCAGCACTATAGGCAGCAGATCCTTTGTTCTTTACCCTCTTCCCTGGGCACTGTGCTCCAAGGAAACCACCCTGCACTTCTCTCCTGCTCTGCCACTGCTGTCTACAACTTACTGTCAAGCCAGGGGAAATGTCACATCTGTTATGCTGGTTTTTTGCTGCCCCATACCACATAAAGGATGGGTTAATCAGGCCATTGACTGGGTTTTTTTTACAGTACCTCAAGGGAAAGTCAGCACCAGCTGCCCACCACAAAGTCTAATGACCTACTGAAGCTGCCATCAGCTCTGACTCCCACAGACCATGTCTAGCACTGCTTCATTTCTCAGGCCACAAAAAGAGCAAGAAAGACAATTATGTCAAGAATTTGCTAATCATAGAAAATTAAGACTTTCCAATAGGACAAGCAGCATGGTTGCCACTGAGATAGTGTGCTCAGCTCCTCAAGCTTTCCCAGTGCTACAGCCCCTCACACCAGCAGTAGCCAGGCTCCTCCACCCTGCCACAGCTTTCAGGTACTGGTCTGCAGGATCCAGCTGATGAAACCCTGAGAGCTCAGCTACTGGGCAAGCACTTATTGCTCATACAGAGTCCACTCACCGTGCTTCTGCATTATTCAGAGTCCTGCCCACCTCTGCTAACAGGACACATCTGGGAAAAATGCCAATTCACATGTTCCCTCTCCCAGCTCCACCACAGAACGAAAAAACTACTGTGAGCTACCAAAGCCCACCACAACCCACCCCAAAAGGAACCATTTCTGATGTCTTAGAAAACAGAGCATTTGATATCTTGCAAAGCCAATGCACTGGTCCTGGCACATCCTTCCTAAACAGCATTGTGATCTAGCTGTCTTTACTGGGGGAAATGGAGATAGCAGTATTAAATCAAAACTCTCAAGCAGATGAGGTAAAGGAGAGACCAGCCCAGGAGGGAACACAGGTAAAGCACAGATAAGTGGAGCAAAATTTCTACATTAAATATTGATCATTTTATCACACTTTTTTCTTTAAAGGATAAAGTGAAGCAGCACAGTGCTCAGGTAGGTAGTTTTCTGAGGGTAGGACACATTCAGTTTGCTGATCTCATGGAAAGAAAAACAGAAGCACAAAAGGTAATTCCTAACCCATTTCACTTTAACAACATACTCTTACATAGAACACTAAAGAGTGCAGCAGGAGATAAACCATCAATGACACACTCAGCCAAACATTCACAGCACAGGTAGGAGCAACCACTCCTGGAAACTCTTTGGAGAGGTGAACGAGGGAGGGAGAAGAAGACTCTTTCTTCCCCCAGCACCTGGAAACACCAAAGGAGATTTTCCACCATCTAGCAGAAGGAGAACAGAGCCATGGCTTTTGCTCATATGGCATAGAGCATCAAGTCCTGGTCTGCTTTTAACACTCAGAAGGTCTCCACATGAGGATATGGATAGGAGAGAGGCAGGACAAGCTGAGGCTGTCAGGAATGTGCTGTTCAGAAAAGGGTTTTCAGTCATTGCAGTCCAGCTCGGGGGCTGCACCATGCTCCACATGAAGATGCTCAGGCTTTGTGGCACCTCAGCAGATGTCTCCACTGGCCTCCTAAGGACAGTTCCTGCAAATCCTGGCAGGAAGAACTGGTCCTGTCTGATATTCAGACTTCCACCTCACTGCCCTTCCAGCAAAATCCACCTAAAGGGTCTAACCCAGGAAGCAGCCAGTGCCTGCTCAACACCAGCACTGACTTCAGCTGAAATGCTCACAGCAATATATGCTGGCACCCAGCACCCAGGCAGAGACTTGAGGGGCCTCATCTGTCAACAGCCCATTTGCTAAGACAGCTGTAAATATGTACACGTCCACATTCCTCCCAGCTTTAATCTGCTGTTTTCACTGAAGTTAAATGGAGGATGAACTTGGTCCCTGGTGCTTCAATCAGCTAGCATAGCAAATTCTTTTATCACCTTTTTTCCTAACGTGAGGTAAATAAAACCAAGTCGTACTTTTAACAACAGGTAAATCAGCTCTTACTTGAAACAGCTGCCATCTTGCACCAGCATGAGCTGTTTCTCTTTAAGCACATCAAAAACATGCTGAAGGACCTTTGGGTGGGGATATTTTAGACTCTGTTGTTCTCTTCATCTAATTTACAGAAGGATAAGCCCATACTTAACACAAACTTTACTGCCATTCTGATTTTTTTAGAAGTCAGACACTTTATAATGATGCTGTACGTATTGTTGGCTTTCAAAAAAAATCCCAGCACATATGATGGGATGATACATGGCGCATCAAGCTTGCCATCAGCATCTCTTATCCCCCAAAGATAAGAAGATTGTGCTTTCTTCTTCTTTACATGTGGGAAACAAATACAACCTGTGCCTCTAACCCTGTGTGTAAAGGGCTCTAAGTTACTCATTTTGCAAAGGTGCTCCACTCAGTAAGGCGTGAGTCAGTGTGCGTTAAGCACGCAAAGCCACAGTAAACTTGTTTTATCTTGGATCAGTTCTGGTCTTTCGTTTGTTTTTAAACCCAAAACTTGGTTGTGTCATTTGTCAGGGTGAATTTCCCTGTGTTTGCCCTCACTAGGAATATCACTGTCCCTGACACAGGATGTTGTTTGTCCTTCATGGACAGAGGGCAAGTATATCCCCCTGACACCTGCCAACAGGACTATCTGGGAAGGTAAAGGTCAGCTCAGGGCTTCTCTTCTTCCCAGTGTGGTGTCAAGGTCTCACATTTCTGCAGGCTGGTTTTACAGACACTCCAGAAGGAGTCCCCTGACACCTAACACTAATCCCCTGCAGGTCACATCACCTAGACCTCACAGCGGGATGGACTGCAGCAAAAATTAAAGCATCTATGCATGTATGTAAAGGAATTCTGTTAAATTAGATACTGCTAAGAAAACTGACAGGAGAATTTTACAGCAAAAAGCAAATACAACAGCCTTTCACCACTGGCAAAACAGTGGGGGCAAGTTTGCTTAACTGGAAGGCAGCTGCTACTGTTTTCCCTTAATGTGAATTAAAATAGGGATCAAGAACTTCTAATTTAAGTGTAGAAGCAGGAGAAGAAAGACAGAAGGTGCTTACCCACTAATAAAGACAAATAGAGACAAACTAAAAAAGTTTGGAGGATTCAGTCTCAACAGGCTCTAATGGGAAGGAAGCATTTTCTCAGAGAGAAGGAAAGCATCAGCCTCACACAACAAATTCGCATTGCCTGGAGTCCCAGTAATAAGTCTTAATTTTTTGAAGGCTGTCTTTTCAGACCGCAGAGCCTTAGGATCAGTGTATGGTGTATGAGAGCTCTTGAACAAAATTTCAGACTGAAGTACCAAAATAATTTTGTTATTACCTTGGTCATTAACTGGAGTCATCACAGCTGATATAAATAAAGCAAAGTCTGCTGATGCAGCAGACCTCCATGTCATGTAGCCAAAATTTAATATAGGAAAATGAACATCCAAAACTGCAGCTCCTGTTGTCAGCTTGGGGAAATAGTGAGATATTCCAATTACTGCCTACACCTGTACCATCCCAACTCTCAACAGCTGGAGAGAGGTCAGTGAATCTGCAAAAATTCCATGTGCTCATGAGTAATGGGAAACTATAAGCTTGATGCACACAGACCTTCTCTGGATAGAGCACAGGTCAGCAGTTCAGGGAGATCAGTTTTTATTCGTGTCTTTGCCTTTGATCTGCTGGGTAATCCAGAAGGAAGAGGAGTCACTTTCTCTGTATTTTTTCCACATCTGCAAAATGGGAATACTGTCTCTCAATCTCCTTTGCAAAGTGCTATGTGATCTACTGATGAAACATCAAGCAAAAGACCTAAGTATCAATAATAGCATTCCCCTCAGAATGACACAACCATGACAGTGTAGGTAATCAAATTAAAAAATTAACTTGACAGTTTCCTCAAGTGCTGCATGGCAAAAAGGAAGGCCAGTTAATGATGCTACGCCTCAGTGTGACATCCTTCAACCAGAAAACCGCCACTCCCTTTCCTCCACTATCACCTTCACCAGATCTGCTGGGAGAAGCCAAGAGCCATCACAGCAGGTGAACGGCCAAGGGGTTAGGGTCCAGAGTCTCTGTGTCCAAGCACTGGTGGCCAGGAGGGGAAAAGGAGAGGGAAGGGATAGTGACCTTCCTACCAAACAAGGGTGGCACAACACACAGGAGAGAGCGCAGCAGCACCAGCATGTGCTGTCTGCCCTGGGGCAACTGGTAACCAGCAGCCTTGGGGCACAGCACCAACATGACCTTGATCCAGACAGGACCACCTCTAGGAGCCACATGCACACAAAAACACACATTTCATGGGCCCCCTGCTAGGAAGTGTCTGAAGCCCCCAACAGGAGGATGATTTTCCATTGCACAGTGCCATGGCAGCCCTTTGGAAGACCAGCACTACCAAGCTAAGCACGTACTGGGAGACAGCCCAAGGCTCACAGTGACTCCATGGAGAGACACAGCCATGCACACAGCAGCCTGTGAGATTCTCTGGGGAGAAGCAGACAAGGAAAGGCAACACACAACTTGCACAACATCCTGCCCAAATCCTGAAGGGAGGGAACACTATCTCACTGCATATCAAGGCAGACTTAGTATGTTTGTCTCCAGCAGTCTCTGTATAAAAGGAGCAGACAGCCCTTCTGATTTTAAGTGTTCTGCCTAACACACAGTTAGATAAGCAACTCCAGGTTTCCACGTGTTACCAAGGCTCAGCCATGCTGACTTTGTGAAGAGGCTCTGCAGCCCATTGAATACCTTCAACACCACAGCACCTCTCAATAGCCAGCTCCTTCCTGAGCCACAGGCAACACTCTGTGAAGGCTCAGGGCAAATAGCTGTAATTCTAGTAGTCTGCAGGTCCTGCAAGTAACTTAGCAAGCAACAAAGACACCTACCAAAGTAGATCTCTTGGCCTAAACCTTAACTCGGTACAGCTGCTGCAAGTGACAGGGCTACAGCAGAACCTGGCATATCAGCTAGCTATTGGCAATTTGTGCATATTTCCAAACATTCTAGAACAAGACATAGACAAATTTCCATATGAATTTGAACAGTTTTAAACAGAAGAAACAATTTAAACAGAGAAAATTTAAATTAAATTTAATGACATGATAGGAGTTCTCTTTCTAATGTAAAAAGAAAATCCTTTAAAACTCAATTCATTTTTTGCTTCTGGCTCTTAATGATTTCCATATTGCATAGACATGATAAAGCAGCAGGGTCAATCATTCTTCTACATTTTCATACCTTCAAGAACCTAACAATTATTTCCATACAAAATCATTTAAAAGAAAAGTATTCAGTCATCTTGCAAAAAAAAAAAGCAGTTTTCAGTTTTTTATTTGATTGATCCTTTTAGTCAACAAGAGAGCTAAGATTCCACTTCGGCTGCTTACATCTGACCCTCACTCCCTCACTCGGTCAGGAGTTCAGAAATAACAAATGTATTAAAAAGGAGGCAGCATAATCAAATTTTTGAGACTTGATCAATTCTCTTCTCAACAGATGACAGCATTCAAGATTATATGGTTTGATTCACTGCTGTCCAACACTCAAACACACCCATACATACACACGTACATACACACACTCTGCATAGGACCATATTTCAGCAATAATGGCATTGTTTCACCCCTCTCATCTCAGCCTGCTTTCTCTTGTGCTCCCACCCAGAAGTGAGTAAGGAAACTTTGACTGTGTTAGTCTAGAAAGAATCACAGAGGCAATAAGCAAGACCCGCTGGCAGGACCCATTTCCCTCTTGTTCTGTAAAGCTCACATCAACTCAGCTTTTTTTGGTCCCATATATTTTAGGGAAAGCCTCTCAAAAACAACCCTGAGACAATTTGTTTTATCTTGGTATATCTAAGTGAAGACCTGTTCTCCATTTAGTTTCCAAGGAAAGTGCTTATCCTTTGCCCTCAGGATCTGGTAGGTGGCAGCGCCTCTCCTACAGTTTGATCCCAGGGATGCTGTGTAATCCAGTGCCCCTCAGATTAATTTAGCCATTGCTACACTTCAGGAGGCCAACCTCCAAACTGCTTACAGATTGCCTGCTGCTGCACAATGCAAGAGCAAGTTTTTTAGTTCATGTGATGGAGAACAAGCTGAGAGTCTGAACTGAAGCTTTGCTCTCCTTCATTTTACACAGATCAGTGCTTCTAAGTGGCTGCAGTTCTGCAGATCCTCAGCATACATGTATAGCCATGGCAAAGCTCAGCACTGTCTTACACGTTTGCAAGACGTGAAATAATTTCTCTCCTCCATGAGGCAAAAAGTCTTATCAAAGTGACTCCATGAGAAGACTGAGAAGGTTAAGGCAGTGAGTTGGGCATTCTGGTGTAGGAGTTTTATACCAACAGAGAAACTAGAGCCCAAGTTCCACTTCTCCTGGGCAAGGATCTAAACAGTAGGCTGAAGTGGGGAGCACAATAATTTCTCACTGCTTTCTGACTCCCTTTGTATTGCCTACTGATCATCTTAGTCTCCCTGCTGTCCTCTCTATTCTGTACTGGGCTTGGTGGACTCTTGGTTCCCCCTTCAGTGTGCAGGGGATGTGAGTACCTCGTGGTGGATCCCCCTCAGTGGCAAGGCATCTAAGAGGCAGAGACCCAAATATTTAGCCAGACAATGCTCTGGCTACTCAGTGACCCAGTGTCTTCAGACAGCCTTGTACCAAGAAATTCTGTGACTCATACACTGCCCTCTGGGTCAGCAAAACTGTACCAAACACCCTATCCACCCATCTTCCCAAATTGGGCTGAGCAAACTGTTTGTTGGAACAGCAGCATTACGAGTCTGAAGTCCAAATTCAGACCTAAGTCACTTCAAATTTTTTTTGCAGCCTACATATTTACTCAAAATTATTTTTCTGCATTCAGATTTAGAAAGCAGAGAAGCAGAAACCCACCTACTACTGCTTTCTACAGCTGCTACAACCTGCACCTCAGAGAGGAGCTAGCAAAATGCAGCAACTGACCTGTGTTCACTGAATTTAAAGGCCAAAGACTGATTACTGAAAATTACCTCCATGTTTCCAAACTAAAATTCCATTCCTGTAATTCCTGGAGATATGAATAAAGGAGTAAATAGAAAGTGAATAAAGATATGTGCTGGTTGATATAATCTCCCTCCTTGTTATGCTTCTTAGTTTGATTAAATGCTATGTTGAGCCACTACACCAATTCTAGCTCCAAAAGAAATTAAAATCTGCTAGCCACATGATCTCCATGGCCATTGTGGCTAGTGGGCTTTGCTCCCAGCAGGCTTCTGATGCAGAAGTGAAAGACTCATTAATGCATCAGGTGTGGTCACCATTTTAAATACTCTGCAAATGTCTTGTCTATGTTCTAGGCCATTGCTGGGTCAAAAACTACAGTGTAACAACCTACACATGTTTTCTGGACTGCCTTTTTTATTGGAGGCTGTGCTACAAGGATGCACCTGGTCCTGCTGAAAGTGATTTGTTTTAACCCAAGTGAAGCAACTATATAGGTATGCTCTGACCTTCTGTCACACTTTTCAAAGACAAAAGAAATCTTCCATCAGCTAGCATATGAGAGAAAGGGAGTATAGCTCAGAGTACCCCACCTCTGGTACCCCAAATCTGCTGGCCTTTCACTAATGGGTCTTCTTCAAGCAAGGAAATCCTCTTTGCTTCAAGACCTGGTTGAAGCAAAGTAGTACCCATCATATTTTAGGCAGCCTGCTCACAGGAGACTGTAACCACAAACCTAGCATTCTTCTTCACTTTCTCCAGAAATCAGCTTGTGGCCCAGTTAAGGAGACTAACCTGCATGGCCCATCTTCCCAAAAAGGCTGGATTAGGACAGCTGGTCCCCTTCCAGCTCTGACAGTGGCTGAAGCCAGCCAACACAAACTTCTCTTCCTTTAAAGGAAGAGCACATACTTACAATCAAGCATCAAGACTGTAGATATTAGCTGGATTGAATGGTTTAGTGGGCTAAGATAGAAAGTCCTATCAAATTAGGACATCTCTACTTCATAGAATTTAATACATTAACATCCTTCTGGGCACAGTATTGGGAGGCTTGGTACAAATATTTCCTTTCTCTGATGTCAGATGCAAGCCTGCACAATTCTTCCTGTGATAAGTCAAGTGATAAGGTTTTAACAAAAGGAACTAGGCGCTTAGTACTCGGGAGTTTTAGCACCAGGCTCACACCTCTGTCCTTCTCCCTGCTCAGCTAAGAGATTTTTCTCATTCCTCACTAACGTTAACAACAGGTACTTGGAGCAATTAGACATTTATTGCCTCTCTGGTCTTTATTACTTCCTAGTTTAGCATAAGCTACTTAGTATGCAATAAAAAAAAGCTGAATTAATAGTATGGGTGCTGCTTCCCTTCTTTATTCTGCATGAAAACACTGGGTCATAGAGCCACGTGGGCAGGCTGTGATCTGCAATGCTTTAGACCATTGCCATTTGCCACGGTATTTTATAAGGGGTAAAAACCACAGGTAGCAAATGAACAGATGTACAGAGATCTTAAGGAAGGTGATGTAGGGAAGATGGGTAGACCATAGAGTCATAAAGGATGCAAGGATTTCAGGTCCAGCAGAATGGCTTTGCAGCCATGCATATGCTGTGAATTAGCTGCCACAGAGACCTGCCAGTTGCACAGGCAAGCCTAGGGACACAGGTAGGAAGTATTGCTCCTGTGAAAATAAAACCCCAGGACTACTGAGCAGCTCTTGCATGCCCGGGAATAATTGTTATGAACCTTTAATCTAGGGATTGCAACAAACTCCTGTGTTCCCTGTGTTTGGTGTTCAAAAAGAGGCTTTCCTGTATTTGCCCAGCCAAGTAAAACCTCATCTTTTTCCTTCTCTCTCTGCCTTAACTCTCCATTAACCCTTAGCTTTAGTACAGGACCTCAGAGAATGATATATTTTCTTCCTATCCCCTGGTCCCCAGTATTTCTAAGCCTCAATTTGTCATTCCCAAGAGGGAAGGGACAAGAGCTTTGAGCTCTTAAATCCTGCTGTCGGCTCTTGCCTGAAAGAGGTAAGCAGGGAAACTGATGGAAAGCTGAAGAAAGGAGCCTGTCCCTTGTCAGCATCCACCTGTAACAGACTCAAAATGTGGGGTTAAATACCATAACTAGACCCAAGAACAGAAATGAATGAGGTACTTACACAGTTTCATCATTCTTGAACTCCAGCTCTCCATAAGTGTCTTCAAAGTCTTCTCCACCTCCTTTGGCTGTCCCTTCTACTGTCCTAAATGGCACTATGACTGTACCCCGTGCGCCTGATGTCCTTAGGACTTTGACTTCCATCACACCAATGCTCTCGCTGACATGTATAATGTCACACTCAAATGTGAAGATGCCAGCATGGTCATCATCCAGGATAGTCACTGTGGCCACACAAGGAGAAGCCAATATGGCCTTTGGGTATGGGGAGTTACTGAGCTCTGGAGGTTCCTCACTCTCCACCACACGGAGGTTACTGAGCCGCACAAAGAAATGCTCATCTTCCTCAAATATGTCATCATCAATAATTCCCACCGAGAACTCCTTCTGGGTCTCCCCAGATTTCAACACAACAGTCCCCTCTGTGAATTCATAGTCAGCACCAGCATTGGCAGAGCCATCCTCTGTTTTATAGTCCACATAGATGGTCTTGGACATGTCCCCTCCTTTCCGCACCACTGTCAGGAGAACGGCACCACAGTTCTCAAGACACTGGTAGGAGCATGGGTCAAAATAAATTTTGGAGATGAATTCCTCGGGTTCCTCTGGCCGTACCTCATGCAAGCTAGTGGTTCTCTTGGCTTGCTCAGCTGCATGCTTCTTCAGAATATTGCCAGCTCCCGTCATCATTCTGGTTGCTTGAATGCGATAAAAGGCTCTGCTCTTCTGCTGATGGGACAAGGCATAGTAGTTGGCCATCTCCACCAGCTGGTCCAAGTCCTTTTCTGGGTGCTTTTGCTTCAGGTCCTTTAGGATGCGGATCATCTCTTTGCGAGATTCATCTACCTCCTTCCCCTCCAGAGTCACTAAGTTCCCATCTAGAAAGTGAGAGTTCATCATCTTGCCATCCATCTCAATTCCCTTAGGGTGATCACCTTCTGATTCTATGATAATACCCCTGTGCTTATCAGTACGGTACTTTTTGTGCATATACTTGTAGAAAAGCAGACGTCTATCCGCTATCCAAGCCAGAACGACACAAAGTGGAAAGAAGAAAAGTGTGAGCAGGCCTTCCCAAACCTGAACCACTCCTGGAGAGAAGACAGCAAGGATCATGTACAGCCAGATGTAAGCAAAGATGCTCCATGCAGCTGTGACAAAGAAAACCCTCAGGTGTTTTATCTTCCTGGTTTCTCCGTCAGGGATCACATAGACACAGATGGCAATGATGATAAACATATTGAAAGCAGCGCTGCCAACAATTGTAGATGGCCCCAGGTCTCCAGCTATGAATCCATGCCCACACACTTCTATCAGAGACAAGAGGATCTCAGGAGCAGAGGAGCCCAGAGCCATGAGGGTCAAGTTGGAAACAGTTTCATTCCAAATACGAATGGTGGTTGTTGTGGTCTCTCCATTGGGTTTCTTAATCGTTATCTCTTTCTCCTGTGATGTAATGACCTCTATAGATGCCATGAAACGATCTGCAATGATGGAGACTCCAAGGAACATGTAGATCAGTGCTACAAAGTATACGATAACACGGGCAATTTTGTCCCCAAGGGATGGGTTTTCTGGGTACCATATTGGCAGGATAACACCCTCCTTGCAGTCAAAAGATCCTGAACACGAGCTGTTTTGTACTGTACTGGTTGAGTCTCCCGTCAGGCCAGCATCCACCTGCAAACCATGCAAAAACAGCACAAAAGTAACCAGCCCAAAATGGAGGAAGGCCGAGGTGACAGGCTGCAAGCTTAACCACGCCATACACAAGATGCAACTTCCACTGTGTAGATCCAAAAAGGCCGAGAACCTGAAACAAACAAAACAGAGAGGGGGGAGGGAAGCATGAGAGAGAAGGAAGATGCAACATTTACCCAAATGCACTTCAGTGTGTTTCCACTGAAGAGTTCTGGTATAGATGTATGGGTTGTCTTTCTGCCACTTTGAAGAAGGTATTTAGCAGGGACTCTAACAAACTGCAGCATTTACATGCCCTGCAGATGAAGATCAATTGCTATAAAAGTAATTCAGAGAAAAAGCGTGTGCGTGCGTGTGTATGTATGTACATATATATATATATATATATACATAATAGTTAGTTCCTGACCTACAGCATATGCAACAGGAGAACTGAGTGCTCAGCTGCCACTCACCTAGTGATGCCATAGTGATCCCCAGCACACAGCACTTCAACTCAGCACAAGCTGTCAAACCTAAGGACCCTCCTGCCTCAGAACCCAGGGAATAAAACAAGTCAAGCAGTTTCTAGCAACACAAAAAATACCATTCAAGGTCAGTGAGCAATCCCCAAATGAAGTCCATTTGTAGGATGTAATTCAGTTATAAATCATGGAGTACCTTAGTGGCCAGATCATCCCCACAAAGAGCCCCTCCTAATAGGCTGCAGAGTCTGCAGAAGGGCTCCCACAAGCTTCTGATGCACGGGGCATCCATGCTAGAAGGTAAAGATATCAACTCAGAAATAGGGCAGAAGACTCATGCTCGGCAAAGTGCCAAAGGCCATTTATCACTAGCCTCTCCTTTCCCATCTGGACAGTCACATTTTACATCAATAATCGTGCTTTTAAATGGTCACAGAAACCTGCAAAAATCCACACTTAGGAAAAGTTGTGCTTATAAAACTGAGAAGACAGAGCAAAATGCATGTACCCTCCAACATACCCTCTGCATCCCTAAGAAATTGATGTATTTTCAAATATGTTCTAAAATGAAAGTAATCTCTAACCTAAAATACCATAGGAAAACAATGGAGCTGATCGATGTAGCACATAGATTTGGCATATCACTGCCCAATAATACCTTCTATTACTTACAGACTACATTGCTGTAGGGCTTGCACCACTTAAAATTGGATTCTGAACACTTCACATTATCATGGATCACGCTATTCTCCTTCCTTCATAACAAGCCTCTGGAAGAATTTGATCCCAGGCTTAACTGACAAATTACATTTGTGAGTCCAGACACAGGCAAGTATCTCACAGGAAACATCAAACTTAATAGTGGCATTATCTACAGCACTTGGAAGGTTCAAAAGCCTTAACTCCCACTAACTTTCATTGAGGTTTGTACTGCCAAATGAGCAGGCCTGGGATTCATTTCCCCTACTGTAACTACCCAAATCTTGGGCAGCAAGTCAAACAAAGCCTCTCAGGCTCCTTTTGTAGTCAGAGGAAAGAGAGACTCATTTCAAGGGAACGATCCTTCCTGTCCCACTCAGTGCATACAAAAGATGTATTTAAGACCTGCATCTCCAGAAAGGATTATGTCCCTTCTCACATCTCTCTGCTGTCTCAAGAGGGTGCCCAGTCAGGCAGTTTAGAGCAAGATGCCTGAACTTCAGATGACAGTTCAAAGAGATGAACTGGATCCTGAACACTTGAGGAGATCCACCCCCCTCTCTGAACTGCAAATATTCCAGATAACATTATTGTGTTATCAGCAGTAATAAATGCATCTCAAATGGCTATTTTATCATCATGTTGTGTCACTCGCTCATTTCCAAAAGCAGGCGCAATCTTCCCAATATCAACAAAAAACATTTTCAACTTTCAGATAAAAATCTATAAAGACAGCAAAACAGGAAGGAAAGCGTGAACACGGACTGCAAATGAACAAAACCGTTCCTGACAAAGCACAGCAGAGGGAAGAGAATTGATTATGCAGTATCAGGATCACAAATCCATATCTGACACCCTCGATATTAAAAAACAATGCGGTTCTTCATGCTGTGTGGACTAATTCAGAAGAGTGGGATTTTCCCATGTTGGCCTACTTACCTTCCCACTCCAATGCCTACTTATCTATCCTCCTGTCTCCCGCAGCCCTGGTGCCTGATAGAGCTCCCAGGGATGAGAGGGACCTCAGCCCCAGCGAGGACTGTCAGACAGCCCCAGCCCCAGCCTTGAAATCTCACTAAAACACCCCACTGCCTGCACAGCTCAGGGTCACAGGGAGGACTGAACTGCCCAGCAAATACAACTCACATTCAGTCTGATGCTCCCATTTTGTCCTCCTTCCCTCTCTGCACAGTATTTGCCCAGGTTTCTGGCTGCAGGGTGTTGGGCAGTCCCTGAGAAAGGGCCAGTGAACACGTGCAAGGTGACTGTGAGCCACAAGCCCAAGATCTCTGGGCTGCAAGGTAGATGTGTGCACACGACAGCAAAGATGACACATTGCAGGTGCCTCTGACGCAAGGTGCACACAGAGACCAGCTGCACGAGCACAGCAGCTCCAAAAACACCCCAGGCACATCGGATCATCCTTTTCCATGCTGCAGCTGCTGGCAGGTATCCACCAACCTCTTGACACTTTCAGCTCCCAGCTCCTACTAACTGTACCACATCCAGTAGGTGCTGTGACTTCCAAGATCAGCCATGTAGAAATGGCTGACAGAAAGACAGGAGTAATTTCAAAAACATATACGTGACTCAAGCACCTAAATTTGGTTTGAGAAGTTATTTAGGAGTCTAAGTATCACTTAAATTCAGAGCCTTGTCTAGGAATAGTGCAATGACTAAATGCCCTCTGAAATAAATCACTGCTACCACCAACCTCCTTCTCTATGGGACAAACAACTCCTGTAATTAACACTGTCTACTTTCTGTAATGCCATGATGGTTTCTATTGCTAGGCATTCGACACACTCCAGGACCCTGCCAGTTCTGCTTAAATTTTTAATTTGATTTTAAGCAGAGGGTAATTTTACTATTATTTACCAAACTAATAGTATGTTATCTCAAAGACAATCTCTACCAGCGTAGCCTCTGCTTATGTGTCAGAATCTCCAAACTCAGGCTACGTGTTGCAGACTAAAATCTCAGAATTTGGGAACATTTTTCTTTACTGATTTTCATTTCCTTTGACATCAAGTGGAGATCACAATCATTTTTCTAAAATGAAACGGTAATGACCCAATCCTGCAATTCTTTGTCACAGTGGGATCAACAGGAACTTTGCTCACAGCCATGCTGTCTAATAAGACCTTAATATATGTTCATTAACATGAAAAACAGTAACCTAAACAATCTGAAAAATACAGTGAAGCATTCTTATGGTTATCCTCCTATTAAGAACTGCTGCAAAAATGCTCTATAACAGAATAAAAGCATTAAATTTAAAAACTAGTCTTAAGAAAACATTGAGGTAACAGTTTGACACTCAGGTGCAAGCTCTCCCTCAGATACAGCTACTAAACTCAGTCCAAAAACCAGTGGAGGGGCACTCCTGGCCTGCCCAGTGTGCAACAGACATGTCCCCACTCCTCCTCTGAGGAGCAGCATTGATCTCAGCAGGGCTGACTGACAGGAGCCAGCCCTCAGCATGAGACCCACTCTGAGCACCAGGCCTCCAGGTGGGCTTGCAGCACAATCCTGAGTCACTCCTAGGCACTCAGGAGGTGTCATGGTGTCACCCCTCTGACACCAGTGCCACAAAACACATCCACATCTGGCACAGAGAGGTGTTATTCCAGCATTAACTGCCCTGGCCCTATGGGATGCAAACAGCACGAGGCTTCAGCAACAGTAAAAAGTTAGTTGATACTGGCTCATCACAAGGATCATAATTTCCACTACCTCTCTGCTATCAGACATAATTTTCTCCCACAGGTCTCTGCCCTGCTACTGCTTCCAAATTGAATACATGCAAATGAGAGCACTGGCAGTGTGGGGACCAGAAAGTGTCCCCTGTCTGGTAGGGTAAGTTCAAAGCATTCAATCAATACAAAAGAGAGACAAAGTGCTGTGACCATCACTGCACCAGGATGAGCAAGCATTCAACAGCAAAGCTCTGGGAAGACACATAATAGTTATTTTAGCAGAAGGAACTCCTTCTGCAAGAGTTGACAACGGCCACATCATCTATAAATGCATAAACAGAACGTATAAATAAAAAGATGAGTCTTGAAATACTTCTGAAGACAGTCCAGAGGGTAGGACTACAACAAGTCCATGCTTGTCACAATTAAGGTCCCTTCCAACCCAAGCCACTTCATGGTTCTATGAGACAATTCTATGATATTTTGTAATATTTGAGTTTCAGAAGACTGATGGTTTGTCTGCTGTGGATTTGTATTTGGCATAAAGCTGGCAAGGTGATACTGATTGCTTATAATTTAGGTTTTTGTACACAACTTCTCACATGACTCTAAAGGTAAGGATATTTTCAAAAGAAAGCATTTATAAGAAATCAAATCAAGAGGCAACACAACATAGCTGATAATATGTAACCTCTACATGCCAAGTTCCTAACATCACTGCTCATTAAATACAAAACCAAAGGCAACCTCCTAAGTCCCTATTAATTTCTTATTTAAGCAAGATGCCCCTTAAAACATCACAAAAGCCTTTGGATTTGATCTGCAAATAAGATTAGGTCTTCCAGCACCTCCCTCTCCTTCCCCTCTTCCTCCTACTTCCCAAATAAATGAGACATGGGAGTACATCTGTGGTCATACATCCTCTCTCCCTGACTCAAGACCAGCCAGGAAAGGCAGCTGATTAGATCTCAGCGTGGGGTGAGCCTCACTCAGGCACAGTGCTGCACTGGGGCCAGGCAGAGACGGCTCCAAGTGCACTTGGCAAGCCCCTGTCCCAGCATAGAGCAGATACAGCACTGCTATCAGCATCATCTCACAGCCAAAGCTGGGGGAGACACAAGTGAGGCTCATCTTAATAACATGACTTCACATTCCTCAGTTCCAAAGCACATAAAAGCTTTTTGATTGAACACACAGGGTTTTTTTATAACCATGAGCAAAAATTGAAATTATAGCCTTCCTGCCAAAGAACACAAATAACTGAGTTTTCGCAGAGGAGGTATTATACCTAATGCACAGTCCTCCCTCCCCCAAAATAAAAGCAAAGCAAAATATTTAATACAAAACAAAGCCTATTTTTCAATTGTCTCCATTGAAATGCTATTGAGCCCTTTGCTCATCACTACAAGAGTAGTATCTAGAATGCAAGTTAAGATTTCCCTGCAAGCCAAAAGCCACAGCAGTGTAATCAGATCCATTTTATCTGACAAGTACAAATTTCCAACACAGACTGGGCCTTAAACTGTCAGACGGATGGCACATGCCTGCCTATCTGAAATGAGCACAGCCAAGGAGCCCAAGCTGACTTTACACAGGTTATGACACAGCAAATAGGTAGTTTGCCCCTGTACTACTGCACCAGCCAGGTTTTATGAGGGAAACAACACCATAACTCATGTCTAGGCCATGACAGATCCCCACAGTTCGGCTCGGTGGAAAAGTTATGGCAGAGAGCTGTAGGTGCTTGTTGCTTTGCACTTCACAGTAAACATGCCAAAGCCCAGAATTAGCTGCCTATGGATTAATCCCCTTGGTATGTGACAAAAGCAGCCTTTCTTTTTACTCAAGACAGTGCAAAAAGCTACCATTAAAAAAGCTACCAGCTCTCATACCAGGTCTTTAATATTCACAAGCTGGTGTCTCTACTAATTTGAGCAGTACCCACCATTCCAGCATGGTAAATGGGTGTTAAGTGACATAAGAACTCAAGTCTACTAATTCCTTATAGAAATGCTGCAGTGATGAGATCCAGTTACATTTGGTGATCCCAGGGGCTGGCCT
This sequence comes from Rhabdornis inornatus, assembly GCA_013397075.1. Lineage (NCBI taxonomy): Eukaryota > Metazoa > Chordata > Aves > Passeriformes > Rhabdornithidae > Rhabdornis > Rhabdornis inornatus. Next base: position 358,348 of record VWZS01000721.1, on the reverse strand, counting down.
AAGCAGAGCACAAGTATGTGTACATCTAGGAGCAACCTCCAAACACTCAACTCACCCTGGGGAACCAGTCCACGCTGCTTCTTCTGTATTTTAGTATCCATGATGCTCCTGCAAAAGTAGGGGCATAAATAGCTAACCCATAAAGATGCCTGTACTTAATTGTCCCCTTCCAATACCCCACTGACTGCACTTGACTGGCCAGGCATTTTATTTCCTTGCTCACACCTGACCTGAAAAACACCTGTGTAGGATAGACAGCTATATGGATAGCAGAGCTGCAGTTTATGCTCTGTACACAGACATGCATAGGAGGTGGCAGACACTGCAGAAAACCTCCCGTGAGCAGCCACAGCCACATTTTAAGAGCCATCCTTATTCATGGTGTGGGGTAGCACAGACTCCTTCAGAGCCATGGTGTGTTTGCTCTTCTGCTCCCCATACACATCCATGTCTGAGATTCCTCAGCCTCACAGACAGCAAGAGTTACTCTTTTCTTCCCCAGAACCGTAGCCTTTTTTACATTCAAAAACCAAAACCTAGTATTTTGGCTGACATACAGATTAGTAGTGGATACCCTCCTGCTTAAAAGGCAGTATTATCTGCTCAGATATAGATGAAGGTTTTTTTCTTTTCATGAATATGACACAACCTCACTGTTGTTTTTCCAGGACTTTCAAGGAGGCAGTTCACACAGGAGGTGGCAGGGATCTCTGGAGGCCATCTAGTTCAACCCCCTGGCTCAAGTAGGGCCACCTAGAGCCAGTTGCCCAGGACCACATCCAGCTGGCTTTTGAATACATTCAAAACATACTCAAAAATATATTTGAGGATATTAAAACACAACCTCTCTGGTCAACCTGTGCCCATGCTCAGTTACCTGCACAGTAAGAGAGTAAGAAGCACAGCTGTGGGGTCCAGGCATGCTTCTGACCACCACATCCCAGTGTTAGTGCACAGGGACCCCAAGCAACCTCATCCTGTGTACAAACTGCACCTGGAGCTCACTGCAGTGCCTCAGTGACAACCACAAGTGCATTGTTGTGACCTTTCAGAAGTCACTGGGAAGCCTCCATTGCACATTTAGAGGCAGATCTTCAAGTATCAGTCTTTTCAATGCATTTAGAGGAGTTTCTAAACACAGCTAAAGCCTTTAGGCACTTGTATCCCAGTGCAGCTGAACACCCCATTCTTCCCAGTATGAATGGCCCCAAACTGAGAGGTTCAGCCACATTCTCCAGACTCTTATGCTCATGATGTGAAAGGCCCAGTGAAGATGCTGAAAATCTTCCTTTTCAGGTTTAGGAGGCTGAGGGAAATAAAGTAGTGGAGTTACTTGGTCACCCACCCGGTGGTCCCCCTGCCTCTTCCATGGACTGTAGCTTAAGGAGACAATGTGGAACACCTGACAACATATGGGGTTGCACCAGGCACTGGCTCCTCTGCTGCAGCCTTCGAGGCACTGGTTTTCATCACATTTTCTTGCTGGTTTATAAAGAGTAGCGAAGACCATTTGGGGAGCAGTAGGGGAAAGGGAAAAACATTTCAGCAGTGTGAGGAAAACTTCTTGTCAGTGAAAGACATTTTATGTACTGCCCGTGGCAGCACGCAGGGTGTGTTATTTACTGCTCCTGCTTCATAGACATATTATACTGCTGGTTCAGGTGCCACCATCAGAGTGCAACTTATCACCTGGTGACTCACAGCATCCTACAGATGACAGCAGCAACTCTGACATTTCTTTAGCATTCTGGTGACAGATCTGCAACTGTTACAATTAAAGACTCTAGGATTTGTTGTCAACAGTGCGTTTGTGCCGCAGAGCCCTTAGTTATTTGCACACAGAGGTGGGCTAAATGGTACATAAGGAGAGAAGAGGTGTTGTAGTCATATCTCATCTTTAGATCCAGACTTAGTTAAGAAAAACTCAAGTTTTCTGACAGAAACACCTATTTGAGGCAAACAAAACAAACCATGTGGTGTGCTGGATTTGGTGCAACAAGTAGGCAGGCAGGGAGCCCTTCCCTGCCTGGCTCGCAGGCTCTTGGGACAGCCACCAGCAAACCATGCTGAGTGCTAATCTCAGGAGTGGGGGCACACACTGTTCCCATCCTCTGCAACAGCCTGTTTATCTCTTAACTTCTCCTTCAAGGAAAAACAAAAGCAAAATTTATTACTATTTTGCCTACATGCAGCAAAAAAAAAGTTTTTACCAAAAATGCCACATCATGCACAAGAGAAATTATAAGCCCTCCACAGGTCTGTTCAGAAAGGCCCATTCCTGGCTCAGTAAGAAAGAAAATATTTAAAAAGTGAATGGAGGCAGAAGCAGCAAATGGGGAAGTGGGAGACTGGGCAGAAAACCGGGAGGGGAGAGGAGAAGGCGGCCACACTTCAGAAAGCATCTTTACTACTGCAACAAAAACAAGTGGTCGTTCTTTGTCACGTTAGATAGGAAAATCCCTCAGCCTAATTAGCACAAATTTCACTTATTTCAGAGTTAGCTAGACCAGCGACAGAAGAGTTGACTGGTCCATGCCTCAGGGACTTCCACTGCATTGTTCCCCTTGCGACCATTATTTCCTAGTACTTTGTCCAGCTGAGTTTTAAATTATCCAAGTGATGGCATTTCTACAACTTCCCATAGAGACTCCACCATGATGTAATTTATCTTGGAGGCTTTAGCCGTCTTCCTTATATTTAGGACGAAATTAAGAAAATTTATGCTGCTAGTTCTCATTATTGTGTCCTTGGAGCACTCTCAACCATTCTCCTCCCTGTCTGAGATTTACATGCTTCAGATACTTGTAAATAGCTGTTCTCCTCCACAGCTTTTCTTTGGCCAAAGCACACAAATTTATTTTAATCTTTATAAATTAGCCCAGACTGCCCTTTAATCATTTATCTTCATCTCCTCTTGATTCTCCATCTTCGAGGCACTCAGAAGCAGACGGGTATCTGGGGGAGCCGTGGCTCAGTGCCTCCTCCCACCAAACCCAGCAGCAGATCTGCCCTCTTTGGAGCAGGAAAGCCATGCCAGGGCAGTGCAAACTTGCCTCTCAGCTCTGCTGTACAGCAGGTTTTCACGAAATACTGGACTGTTACAAAGGTTAAATCAAGATTGATATACAGAAACTCACTGCGTTGCTCACTTTTTAAGATCTCTGCACCTGTTTGCTGTGCGCCCCCAGCACAGCGGGGCTGGCACAAGGAGCGCAGTGCTGACTGCCATGTGTGGAATGAAAGCAGAGATTTCCAGAGCTTCCACCAAGAAGTCACGGTCTCCAGCTGAGATGAGGGAAATACACTGTAACACGCCCACTGCTTCTGCAGATCTGAGCACAGCAGGAGGCATGAAAAATGCACTGAGCTATGGGTTATCCTCAAAATACCTCCCACTTCACTTGGAAGGTGCCAAAACCTGTAAATTCACCCAATTTGAATACAGTTTTCAAATAAGATTCCACACAGCACCCTCACCCTTTACTGCCATATATCCCCACATCTCTCTTATTGACAATTTAGATATCTTAATCCTTTGGTGATTTTTCAGCTGCTAATTCTGCAACTGCTTTTAAAAAATAAGCCCTTGCATCCACCATGATTAATTCATTCTTCATAAGTCCAGGCTGTTTATTGCTCTTTGTTCATTTATGCACTAGCTGTTTACAGATTCTCTTTTAATACTAGCTCTGTTATTTGCTAGAGACTCAAGTCATATTTACCATATGGTAATTGCAGAGATGACATGGACAACAAACAGTGGAAGCTGAGCTGCTACAGCAATTACAGTAAGTGGCAGCAGTCTCCAGGCTATCTGCTGCCCCACCTCCATTCCTTCTCTCCCCACCCTCTAAGGGCTTTCCCTGAGGGCTGTATAAAGCCATATGCCACTCTGATCTCTACAGCAAAGACAGGCAGAAATTTGTTCTTCACTACAGAATTACCAGGCAGGTTGATTCACCTTTTTCCTTTTGGTTTGTGTTCCAACTGCAGGTCTGCCCTTGCTGGCTGGCTGCCCTGCTCTGTCCTGCCAAGGGCAGGTAATCTGAAATATTGTCTGGAGCTAGACACCCTCAATACCCACAGCATCTTCTTTCTCACCATTACAGCCTCACTAAGTTCCTCCTCTGCCTCATCCATGGCCTCAGTGTGCCTCAGATATTCCCCAAAGGAGTTGCAAAGGACTACATTTCAAAGGGTGGTTAGAAGCTTAATGGAGCAGCTCCTTTTAACCCACTTTGACACCTGGAACCCACTGAAATCACAGATTTTCCACTGTACACCTAAACGTGATTTAAAATTCCTACAGAAAATCAGACAGATGATTATGAGAGGCTCCTGCTGTTTTCTCCAAAGAAAGACATGAGTTTATTTCTTGATTCCTACCAAGAGCATCAGGCAGATTCCATACCCAGATGTCATAGGGCTAAGCCAGGTAAATACATGACTCAGTCCATTAAGAAGATCCAAAGAATCAAGATTACCTATATGCGTTTGCCAGCTTGGGGGCAGCGCATACAACGAAGCACTTTGTTTGAAAAAGATGAGACTTCTCTAATGTCATTTCAAACAGGCCTGCAATGATACTCTCCCAGTTCCCAGCGGGCAGCAAGTCTTAACTTAGATACCAGTGCAGAACATTTGAAAACTGGATGCAGGACACTATGTATCAGAAGAATTTTCTAGCAACATATGTAATAATCAGACTGCTGTTTATCTTCAAAGTGAAGAAATAGCATTCTCTTGGTATTCAGAGCACTTACTTTCACCAGCTTCCTCCCCTTGACTGTCCCCTCCAAAAGCCTGCTTTTACACAAAGTCTTCTTAAAAATTAGGACTAATTATCCTAAGTTCTAGGATAGTTCTAGTTCCAGCCTAGTCAATCTGCATACCATCAGAGAAGGGCTGGCAAGAGAGAAGAGAGATAGTACTTAGGACCAGATTTTCTCTGGTGTAAATCAGCATAGGTCCAGTGACCCCAAATCAGCATAGCCAGCTTACTCTATTGAAAGAGATGCTGGAGGAACTTTGGCAGCATTTCATATAACAGAAATCTCCAAAAGGAAAGCTTCATCTATTTCTTCTTCACAATCCATGTCACACACAGCAGCTAGGGGGCATCTTCCTACTTCCTCCATACAACTATATTCCTGTCCATCCTACCCCGGTTCCTCCCTCTTTCCAATATTCCATGCTGGCCCCAAATCTGCTACAACTAGTCCTGCCAACAGGAGCAGCAGCTGAGTCATGGGAGATGACCACTTCAGCCAAATGCACTGAAACCACACAAGAGAAGGAGAAAATTCTCCTCCTCCCCACAATCCCAGACTGCAGCACACAAGGCTTGGAGTCTCTCCCCTCCACCATGTGCCTGGTGTCACCTTGGATCAGCACATAAAGTGCCTCATCCTGGAGGTAAAATGACAGGAGTCACTGGCTCAATATATGTGTGTGCTTGGATAGCATACTCATCCCATGCAGCACTCACTGTACAATCTATTTAAGCCACCAAGGAAAAAAGAGAGGACAGCTTCTATCCTGCCACTTCTATCCAGCCTCCATTATGGATCCTAGTAGTCCCATATCTCCATCAGTTTCACTCAGGAGTTTGAGTTCCCTTCAGGGACAGCAGAAATTATTTTTTCATCCTTTTCTGCAAAGAGAAGATTAAAACTGAGATGCATTTAACTTGCTTTCAAATCCAAATCTCTCCCAAGACCCTGCTACAGCAAGAAAATTGCAGGGTCCCGCTCTTGCCGCAAGTTTCAGTGAAGGACTGACTTGAGCAACAGCTGAGGTGGGAATAAACAGCCTGTTTTCACACCCTTACTCAACACTCACTCCCTACCCCTCCTGCCTCAGCCCAGAAAGCCTCTCATGCCCAGCCATACTTCTGTGGTGGTGTCCTGAGCCCAGCTCTTCCTGACACTGCTGATGACAGCAACTCCTGTCATCTGGGAAACCTGTCACAAGTCACAGGCAAATGCTTTGCCAAAACAGAAGCAACAGTCCCTCAACACCAGCAAGTAAGGAGGAATGGGATAGGAAGAGTGTTATCCCAGGCAGAGCCACCATTAACGTTGCAGTCAGGTCAGTGACATGAACAGGTAAAACAACAAGCACAAAAGACCTTTGGCAAAATGACGGTCACTTTTCAAGACAAACAAAGCCTTGAAATTAATCCATTTTGCAGTGGCAGTTCAATGAGCAGACAAATGAATAAAATGGGCACTCAGTGAATTTGAGATTGTATCAAAACAATCCTCCACTCTGCAGACATAGAAACACTTCTGGATCATCCCACTGACCTCTTGTCCCACAACACCCTTGTGGTCTTTCCCAAACCCAGCTACCAAGACCACCACCCCTTCATCTGGGCTGATTGCACCAAGCCCACTGTACCTAGCAGCTGTTGGCTCCCATACAGATACTTGCAAATTATGACCAGACCACCTCTTTTCAACAGTAAGTAGATGAGGTTTCTGGAATACTGCACAACCCAACATAACTCCCACATCCCCTCCCTCAGCCTTCTCTGGGAAATTAGCTTTGGTCTGAGGGATAGAGGTAGTCAACCAAGCCAAAAGAAGCTCCATGCTGTTAGAACACTGGGAAGCTAGAAGGCATGGAGTTTTTGGGGGAAGTCGGGTGTTGGAGCAGTTACTGAGAACCATGAAGAAGGAAAAGCAGAGGCAGGAAAAGGCCACAGCTGGGGGAAGGAGAGGAGTTTGTGACTCACTAGGATGCACAAACAGCAAAGAGATGGATCTAGACAGGCAGCAGGCAAGCCAGCAGATTTTTGGGAGTGACGTAGGTGCACCAAGTGCAGCAGAGCATCTTCTCACCTTCAGTCTCCTGGTGTGATTCCCCAGAGGGGAGGCAGCTCCATCATGCTCTGAAGGTTAAGCTGTGCCTTCTGCCTGGCACAAGAGCACATTGCAGCCAATGGGTAAAACTGCCTACCTACTTAAAAGCAAACCCCAACACTGCCAGGAGGGACAGGCTTTATTTTTAGCTGGGACACCAGCAGGGTCACTGCTGGTGCTGCATTTCCCCATGGAAGCCAGGGTTTCATGAAGTGTGCTGTGTGCGCAGGGTCACTGCAGGGGAAACATCTGTCAGGTCAGCTTTGGGGAGATGGATTATTTAAGAGAAGAGGAAATATTTACTAGAAGAAGTGAACCTGAAACTACTCTGGAAGGTTAAAATGAAAGGAAAAAATTAGGCTTAAAGTGTCAGAGTGGGTGGTAATTTATGTGAGGCCAATGTCTAGTCCACCCATCTCCAAAATGCTCATCCAGGAGAATACGCCATCATGGCTAACTCCAGCAGTATTCCCTCTGCTTGCCTGCTATGACAAAAGCTTTGAAAGGCTCATTCCTGCCTAGGGGCTGCCAAAACAAAAGCAGCAGCAGGTCATTATACCCCATCAGAATCCTTCACAAAGGAAAAGTATACAGAGACCCACCTTGCCTCACTCTTTGAAGACAACAACACGGAGAGCTCCATCTCACTCTGGTCCCTGGTGCTCAGATGGGGCCCCAGTTAGCACCAAGGCCAGCAGCCTCCCCAGGACTCTCACACTGGACAAGTTCAGCACCCACAGCGAGCGCAGGCAGCAGCACAAACCGAGCCTGCTGCGGTCCCATAAGGACAGGGAGCCAGGTCCTCCCTTGCTAGTGGGTTCCGTGGGTGCAAACCTAATAAAACAGTTGGCACTGCTCCCACTTGCACTGCCAGGGAATGCAGTCTGGAGGCTTCAACATGGAGAGATTGCTGTTGATGAAGTGCTGAGTGCTAGTGTGAAGCTTTCAAGGGACTTGAAAGAATTGAGAGCAGAGGGGAAGTTCTCATTTTATTCTCTTCTTGAAAAACCTGAGTCCATTTGGCATGTTGCATCTGAGAAATAGCTTGGCCTAGACTCTGATTTTTTTTAATCAGGATCAACCCCTGTGCATGTTCTTGAGAAGATTTTATATTAAAAATTATTTTGTCTCTTCTTTCCTGCTTTTCGTGCCTCTTAATAGCTTAAGAAGTGCTTTGCAGACCCCATCACTCTTAGATTCTTTGCAACTAATTTGAATTCAGTACTATCCGTTTCATCAAGGCCGACTTCAAGGCTGAACCAACTCCAAGCCTTAACTGCTGCAGGCAATTCAGGCAGAAGCTTCACAGGTGGAAGGAGGGCTTCTTAAGCCAACCTGAACACTTTCCACCTCTGATCATTTGTTACCACTCTGCTCTAGCTCTCCCCTTTTTATTGGCATAACTGTTTGCACGGCTAGGGCATGAATAAGGACCAGGAATTTATCCGGCAGAAAAGCAAGCAGAACCCACCACCCAGGCACACGTGCCACTGTGCCAGTATCCTGCAGGGGTGGGACACGAGCAGGAACAAGCAGCCAGGCTGGGAAAGCTGCAGAAAACAAGGTCCGGATGATAAGTGTGGCAAATGCGTTAGCTGTATAGGCAGAGGCAGGTTTGCCTCTTGCAGCAGTGAATCCTGTATACACCTCCTGGACCACGGGACAGCCTTGTCCTGCAACACAAGGGCAGAGACATATCTGTGTCTCCATTTTTCCCAACTAACATGTGTGTTCAAGAGTCACTGCATAATCCCAACCAAAACCAGAGAAGAGGCTAAAGGTGCTTATTAAGGTGAACTTGAAGCTCAACATCAAGATACTGCTTCCCAACAAGGAAGGCCTCCCTCAAGGTGGTAAACCAAGACATTCACGTCTTAATCACCCAAGACAAGTTTTCCTGACAGTAAACAGTATGGAGAGCAAAAGGACAGATTCTTCACACAGAGCATTATTCCAAGTACTCTCACCTGTGCGTGGCAGAGGCAGTGCTGCCTTCCCTAATTTGTGTGTGGGGAGCTGTGGCTCTGGGGCAGTGGTGGATTTCACAGCCTGCCTGGACTCTGGGGACAGCACTCCTAGCACTACTCACATTGAGGGGAGCTAGGACGCATCCAGAGTGAGCTGCAGCCTGACTGCAGAGAGAGGTGCAGACATGCTCTAACCCTCCCTGCTTCTGCCCCTACTCTGGGGATGGAAAGCAGCTTTCACCAGCATGCAGCACATGAACACACTGCCAGGGCACCTTGTGTCGTCAGCACTGGAGTCCCACGTTCACTCCTGGACATGTCACCTTCAACACAACCTCAGCAGTCAGATCTAAGTGCCCTCTCCCAGGTACATCCCTGCATCACTACACTTCTTTTGATTAAAACTGTATTCTGTGATGCTGCTGTTTGCTTTGAGACAGTCTCCAAGTACCAGCCTAGGAGAGAGGAGATGAGAGCAATGGCAATGCAGTCTCATTTGTCTATAGTTCCTAAAACTCTGTGGCACCTCACTGGTTGCAAAACATGCCCAGCAGCATAGGATATTTAGTATTTCTGATTGCTCTTGACCTGGATGTCTCTGCTGCTGTCCTGAGTTTGGAGGCTTAGGTAAAAAGACAGCAGAGTACAAGAAGGTAGCAAACAGAGCAAGCTCAGTCTTGTAGCCTTAAAATAATCTGATAGTGAATGGAAACAGAAGCTTCTCCCTAAATCTGAGTGTTCTGGAAGAGCTTCCTGTTTTATTATGGTGGAAAATCCTCATTGGAGTGTTTCGTTAGAAAACAAGATATCATAAAAGAAATGTTAAGAGCCCTAAGCTCCCTTTTCTCCCATGATGTCAACTGTCAGAGACATCAGTGACAGTTCGGCCGTGTGATCAAAGGCTCCAGCAAGCAGATTTGAAGACAGAATTACCAGAAAATTGCGAGTTGAAGGAGCATGGGGGCAAGATCATCACCTATTTATAAATGTGCCTTATGGGGTGAACTAATTACTTTATGATGTTGTACTGCAGGAACAATGGCACCTGGGTCTCACTGTGACACTGCCAAGATGAGGTGATAGTGCTACCTTCAGAATGGCATGACACCTCCTTGCCACCTCATGCTTTGTTATTCTTGCAAAACCCTGTGACAGAAGTGCCTCGTGGAGGGTTGGGAGGCCATCATGCTGAGCTTCATGTGCTCACATCTGCCACGGCACTCAACCACAGCTTGCAGCTTAAAGCATTAAGGCAGAGGGGAGGAAGAGAAGCCAGCTACAGTCTATACCATGGTAGTCCTCAAGCAGCCCAGAAGCCCACTGAAGCTGCAGGAGACTTGAGTGGCTCCTGGATCTCATTCTGCAGGTAAGCAGGGACATGACCTGGAGCTCCCCTTCAGCCCCCAACCCCACAGCTCCCTGTCACTGAAATCAGCAGATTCAGGGCCACGAGCTCAGCAACACAGGGGTTTCAAAGGTTCCCCAAGAACAGCTTATCACCTCATGTATCTCTCAATGCATGAAACTCTTCAGGACAAAGACTGTAATTTACTAGATATCTGTATGGCACTTGGAAACATGGGCCCCCAACCAGGCTGATGCCTTTAGGAGTTACCGTTTTCTGAACGGTAAATCAACAATAGCATTAATCTATGCCACAATACCTCAACACAGTGGGTGATGGTAGATGGAGCATCACAACTATCAATTTCCTGGCTTCAGAGACTTCGTTTCCCTATTAAGATGTTTTTGTCATTGTAATTTAATTTCCTTCACTATTTTTTTTTAATATAGAATTAAATATTACTGCCTGGTTTATAAAAAAAAAAATTGGCCAGCAATCAAAGCCATCTTTTTAACTGTGAAGCACATGAAAGGCATCTGAAACATGACAGCAACAAAGAACAAGGAACTATTTGTCAACGCCACTTGGTCATTGGGGAAGCTTAGGGGAGGAGACTGATGCTGTTTGTTTAAAACAAGCAAACAAAACCCTGACAGACAGACCATTTATCTGTATAGTGCTTCACTTGAAAATATTGGCAAAGGGAATACATCTTCACTTGGTTTCTAATAAAAGTGCTGACACACGCTGTTGTGGCCTTGCCCTGCCTTGGGGATAGAGGATGCCTCTCACAGGAAAGACCCTTCCAAAACAATGGATCTGGCACAACACAGCAGGTCAGCCTAGGCCCTTAGCAATCTCTCTACCTGCAACACCATAGCACCTGCCAAGTTTGGACCAGACTCCTCTGTCTTCAAAGCCACCAGTTTCAGAGGAAAGCAGAGGAAGCGGGAAGGGTGGATTAATCCATAAGTACCTCTTTCCTTCCTCCAAGTCAGCCAAGCTAAGGAGCAGTGCCTTGAGCATCCTAGGATTGCCATGCGGAACAACTGCCCATGACTCCCAACAATGCAATGTGCTCCAGTCTGACTGGATCAGACAGGGCAGCTCCTGCTCTACACTGGCCCAGCAAGAGCCTGTGGAGCACAAAACAGCGCATGACCCAGCCTGTGCTTGGTACTGCTCCACATGTGCTCTGCTGTTCTAGGTGCTGGTGTTGAAGACTGCTTCCCACATTGTAGGAAGCTTCCCAGGGCAATGGAAAGGACTATCCCTATCCCACCTGATGATGGCATCTGCCATCCCAGGTGCCATCCTGTCAGGTGGCAGCTTTGCAGAGCAAGAACAGGATCCCTGCTAGAAAAAGTGCAGTGCAGAGGGGTATTGGAGTGGCTACATATCTGCCCTCCCTCTCACACCCTGTCACCCACTAGTTATTTAAACATATCCTTACCAAATCCCCATGCAGGAAAAATAATACCATCAATGATACAAACGAGACCCAGGACCTGACACGTGCCTAGCAGCACACTAGAGGTAAGCAAAAGACCAGAAGCTTACTTGCATTTCCACTGCCCTCACTGAGGACCTCAGCAGTGGGATTACTACAGTCTGTCCCACCTTGGGCATTTCAGCAATGCTTAAACTACCCACTTACTAGAGCAGGACTCACATTTGGCTTTAAGGAAAAGAAACCAGACTGCTGTACTGCAGCTTTTGCCTAAGGCTCTCTATACCCATCAGTCATCTCCTTCCCCACACTGGTTGATACACGGGGTAGCCAATTTGCCTCATGTTGCACACTCACGGCAGAACCGAGGGCTCCTAAACTGCTCCCACTTCTCCCCAGGCAGCCCTCGGCAGTAGCTGGACATGCTCTTTTCCAATATCACTACTTCTGTTCAGGAAGCAAGTCTCGTTCCAGTTGAACACAGAAGCACGAACATGAGCACCAAATGTGACTTTCTCAGCTAAACCATGATCAGGGTAAACAAATGCTTGCAACAGCAGTGGATGGAGCAGGATTAGGGACTCCCTAGAAATGCTTGTGCCGCAGCAGAGTGATGCCTCTCCCCGCTGCACCGAACCTACAGAGCACCTTCAAGGCCTCTGTGTCCCCCCTCTGTGTCTTGTGTCCCCCAAAACCAGCTCTGCTGGGTCTTCCACCAGTCTCCCAGGGACCACAGGATGGGTGCTCCTGAATGGGAAGGTGCTACCGACTATTACCTAAGTCTTCCAGCCCTGTCGTCTCCAGAAATAAAAAACCAGCAAAACAAAATCACCCTTCTGCTTTATAAAGAGATATGTGGAATTAAAGGAACATACATGGAAGCATGAAGAAAGGGGAGATGTGTGTAAGGCATCCTTTATCACCCTGACTGTTCCTCCAGTATTTCCCCCTAAATCTGAAACAGATTTTTATGGTAAAATCCCCAGAACAAGCCAAGGAACAACTCAGGAAGTCAGGAACCCAACCATTAAACTATAGCTCAATTGGAGGGGGCAGAGAGGGAAATGGCCACAGCCTCGGGTTTTAGAACAACAGTAAAAAAACCCCAGAACCAACTGCAATGGTTTCATCTCTCACCCAGTGTGATCAATACTTTAGACACAGGTGAAAAAACATAAAGCCCTGAAGCAAGGCTGGGAGAGAGGTAGAGTATAAAACCAGCCCACATTTAGGTCAGCTCTCACGCGTGTGCATGTGTGTGTGTGGAGTACCCGTCCCCCTGCCATGGGGGGCTGCGGGCTGCCGGCGGCCCCGTGCCCTATTTAGGGCAGCGCCTGGCGCAGCAGCTATATTTGACACCCGGGGTAAACAAGCCGGCCCCGGCGGACGGAGCGCGACAGCTGCCCAGGACGGCGGCCCCGGCGCCCCCGCCCCACGGCCGGGGATGGCCCGGCCCGGCCCGGCCTCTCCCGGCAGAAGGAAAA
>VWZS01000721.1:266911-345176 GCA_013397075.1 Rhabdornis inornatus | reverse complement strand
ACACACACACACACACACACACACACACACGGGCACGGAGCTGCCACGGCGCCGGGAACACAGCGGGAATGAAGCGAGCTCCCAGCGACTGGGCAACGCTAATTCCCCCCGCTATCCCGGGAGATGAGCCTGCAAGGAGCTCTCGTCCCCCCAGCCGCCAGCACCCCCCGCTCCACGGCCATTCGCTGCAAGGCAGGGAGCCCCCGATCGGCAGCAGGACACCTGCCCGCCAGCCTCGCGTCTCCCACGGAGCGGGGTTGGCACCCCCTTACTTACCCTTTCTGGCGGCTTTCCTGACTTTTTTTGGAGGGTCGGGCTGGGGGATGGGGAGGGGGGGCTCCACTGGCTCCCCAACACAAATCCTTCCGGTTCCTAAAGGGAGCTCATCGCATCTCCCGGTGATTCACCGACGGTGTGTGCGGGTACGGGGGGGTTCGCCTTTGCATGTCAGTCCAAGTTGCCTCGCTCGCTACAAAACCTGTGCTCCCTTTTGCAGCTGTCAGGGAGAGCGGGGAGGTGCATCTGGAAAAGGGGGTGGGGGTGGAGGTAAAATGTTGATAAATCCACCAGCCTTGATCTTCAGCTCCGTGCGGTGGAGTTTGGGGAGGGAAGGGAGATCTGGCGAAGAGGGAGGAGGGCGAGGAGGACGGAGATGAATGGGGGTCGAGGGAGGGGGGAAGAGAAAATGGATTGTACCCCAGATTGCCACTGAATCTGCTGGGCTTCCCCCGCTCCCGCGCTCACACCATCGGGGCTCGGTGCAGGTTTCCCAGCATTACGGTGCACGGCAAAGCGCTGAGCCTGATTTCTGGGAGCCTGCGAGGTTTGCACAACTGCAGCAAGAAGCCAAATCAAAAAGCCAATCTGCGAGCCTCCAAACTCCACGTCACCTATCAGCTGGGAGCGAGCGCTGCAACAGAATTACAAGCCATGCATATTTATTCCTCTGAATCCGGGGGGGATTTTCGGATCGTTTAAAGCGAGGCACGGAGAAACCAAGGCAAACCCTTTCCAAAATAAATAAAGGCAGAGCACGTCTTGCATGTAACACGCGCGCACACACCTCTACGAGGTCTCCATCGGTATATATAGATAGAGATATACACTCACTGAGCGGGGATCACTCCTGTACCATCCGAGTATATTGACTTGAGTTTGTGTATTTCAAGCAAGGGAGGGGAATAACATGGTAGTTGTGCCTCAGAGAAGAAGATATTGATTGCATATCTGAAATTTAAAGCATCTGCCAAACACTTCTGAGAGATTAAATATAGGCAATATAATTACACAGCCAGAGTTGGTCATGGTATCCATTTGAAGCTGCATTCCTTAGTTTGTGCTTGCGGAAACCACCCAGTTATTTTTTTAACCAAAGTCAAATAACAAGTTGTGAGACAGCAAATCATTTTAAGGTAAAAAAACCACATTGCCTCCAAAGTTGCTATTTGACTTTGGCAGAAGACTGCTGGGGGCTGGTTTCCAAGACCATGGAACAAAGCAGTACATTTATGCCTTGCACAAAACACATCGTGGTACTTGCACATGTTTGTCTCCCCTTAGGATCCCCTCTGTTTTTGCCCCAGCAGCTATGGACAGACATGTGCCTCCAGGAGATTTACTTTCTGGCACGGCTTCTCACTTCTTTAAAGCCCAGATATTGCACGGCAACGACCTCCGACACTGGGCTATCCTCCAGAGAGACACTGTCCCCAGTCCGTTTGTCCCCAGTGATTCCCCATACCCCCTGAGGTGATGAAGGCTCAGAAGCTTTCTGGTGAGACCTGAGCACATGTGCAAGTGCAAACCATCTCTGTCAAAAGCAGCTGAATAAACTGCCACAAGAAACCTGAGCCCAAGTCCTACGCTGGGCAAGAACTTTTACCTCAGCCAGGCACAGGCAGCAGACGTACAAAGACGGATGAGGAAAGGGCAGAACGGTTACTGGGAGGGTGACACACCAGAGAGTTACACGGGCTTCATGCTGCCAGAGTGGGTAAGAAATGCTGCAAATGGGCTGTGGTGCCCTGCAGGACAGCACAGACCACTAAGGCCCTGAAAGTCAGCTAGTACATTTGAGTTACGGCTCCATCATAAGAGTAGCCCCTGGCCCCACACCTCAGCACAGAAGAGATTCAGAGATCTGGAAGAGCAATTATCCATTCTGGTCAGGCTACTCACTGTTATTAGTTAGAGCAGGGCATGGAAGTCCAGGACAGGCAGCAGGAGGAAGCCACAAGGGGACAGAGGTGCTGCAAATAAGTACAGTATGGCGGTACAAAAGATGGTGGCAGAACACCTTATGGGTCCCACACTCAACCTTTTATCTCCCCAGATGTCACCTGCCACTCCTGGTGTCCTCAAATAACCCAGCAAGGCAGCTTACCAGGTAGGAACATGGTAAGGGGTACACATGGGCCAGGAGACATGGCAAGATCCAACATATGCAGAAATGCCTGACCTCAGGGTGCTCGCCAGCCCTGCACAGGGCTGCAACCCTGAATGATGCTCCTGTGTGATGTCAGGGAGGGGAAGGGCTTCCCTGTGCCTCGGGGAACACAGGCACACATGCATATGTGGCCCATGGCATTTAAGTGCCCAGCAGTCTCACCCGAGCTGCAGAAGAACCCTTACTGACATCAACACATAAAATCAACAGCACAGCATCAATGGCTGAAACATGACTGCATGGATGCAGGACTCTGGCACTGGCCAGTGGCACCCAATCTTCAGGTGGCCGCCTCCAAACCTCACGCCCCTGCCAGGGAGGACAGCCCCCAAGGGTGGCAGCTCTCCAGTCACCTCCAACATCAAGCAAAGGAAACCACCCCAGTTGGCACAGGGAAACTCTGCCAACCCACAGCTCATCATCAGGCAGTTCCAAACAACTGCTTGTGTTTAAGGCTCAGCAAGAGTGGGTCTGGAGCTGAGGAACTGCAGTACAAAATGCTCATCAGCAGGAGCAAGCCCTGGGGGCAATACACAAATTTACAGTTGACAATAACTTAAGACAGACAGAGCTCTTTATGGTACACAGATGTTTCATTTCACCTCATCCCAGTACATAAAATCATGCCTAATACATTTCAGAAACGCTCCCAGGCATTTCCCTCTTTCCTTCTCTTCCATATGGGCCTGTTCTTACGTTGCTCAGCTCAGGCAGAAATTTTTTATCACAAGACAGAGTATACGAAATTTTTTATCTCCTTAGTCTTAAAGGTGTGCTTGCAAAATACTAACCTGAGATGAAAGCAGCCAAATTGTTTATATAAAAAAAACATTCGAAATATTTAAAACCCCTCAAAACGTCACAAAAAAACCAACCACCTCTTGTTTATATTAGCTTTAATAATTAAAATACAGGGTGTTCAAATTCCTGGGCTGTTTTGCACAATCTCACTAAACAAGCATGGATATTAGTTTTTAATGACTACCAAGATTGCTTGGTGTTTCACGTGTCACCTCACCTCTGGACCAGAGCTAATGGTTTTAAACTGACAGAGGGCTGATTTAGATTAGATATAAGAAAGAAGTTTTTTATAAGGAAGGCGGTGAAATACTGGCCCAGGTTGCCCAGAGAGATGATAGGCATCCCATCCCTGAAAATATTAAAAGTCAGGTTGGATGGAGCTCTGAGCAACCTGATCTAGTTGAAGATGTCCTTGCTCATTGCAAAGGGCTGGAACTAGATGACCTTTAAATGATCCCTTCCAACTTAAATTATTGTATGATTCTAACCCAAAACCAATGGAATTCTACCAAACAGTGGTATATTAAAAGAACACAGAATGGGTAGGGTTAGAATGGGCCAAGGNAAATTTAAAAGGGGGGAAGGAGGGGGAGGATTTTAAAAAAAGGAAATTTATAGCACTGCATGAGAGCCGCTTCCCCCGCCTGGCAGCCCCGGGCAGAGCCACCCCCCCGGGCTGCCCGGCATCCCTGNATGGGCCAAGGGAGGTCATCTAGTCCAACCTCCCTGCTCACACAGGTACCCTAGAGCACATTACTCAAGACTGAGTACAGACAGCTTTTGGATATCTCCACAAACTCTCTGAGCAACTGTTCCAGTGATCAGTCATCCACACAGTATGCAAGTTCTTCATAAAAGTGTGGGGACTTTCCCCATGTACCATCAGGACCTTAAATACTTCTCTCAAACCTGTCTCCAAGCTCTTGAGATTTGAAGCAGAACAAGAAATGGAGGCTTTGCTCTTCCTTTCCTTGTCCACCTAAAACTAGAGAAGATTTTTTTTACTTAATCCATAGTTTCAGCATCCCATGACTTCAGCCTTCTGCTGGCAACCATGCTGATAATAAAGATGCTGACAGCAGAATGTACTCAAGAGCAGTGCTGTTGTTAAAGACAATGTGCATAACAGGCATCGACTTACTCTGCCAGGCCAACAGCATCTATTGTCATAAAAACCTGCCAGCGTCCTACAAGTTCCAGAGGAAACTCTGGGAGTGTGTTAGCTGAGTCTGAAAGGACCTGCTCTTTCCTCTTCATTCACTAGCTATACACTTCACACATACAGATAAGAATTTCACACAGTTACCATCCGAAATTTCAAGTGGATAGGTCCACATTATTGTTTTATTATGGCAGGCAAGGTGAGTTGTAGGTTTGGCTCGTCCTTGAAAAGCTTCTAGCTGAGCAAGGCTTTAGGAATTGCTCCCACTGTTGCTGTCCTTCTGCAATCTTTGGCCCTTGGCCTAATGACCCAAGAATTTGATTTAGACTAGATACAAGAAAGAAACAAACACAGTATCAGCGCTTTTTCCTTGAATACAAGCAGACTGACTGCTCCTGACCTCAAGTTTGTACAAAAAGCCTGGCACAGCCCCCTTCTCTCATTCAAAATCTGATCTTGGTGAACCTGTGTTATGTTTTGGGCTGTTTTTCCATAGCTTTGCTTTTCCTCCCTTATCAGCTTTCATCAGGTGCCTGCCCAAATCTGTGTCAGAAGGGATGAGATAATGTGACATTTTATTAATATGATGCATTTGCAGAGCCTTGAAATTAAGTTTTAAATCTAAGAAAAAAATTACTTTCTAAGCAAAAGAGGAAAGGCGCCACAATGTAGAAGGCAGCTTCAAGCCTATCCGTGATTACAGAGCAAATGAACCCAAGTTCAGTGTAAAATTCTGTTCATTATTTTTTCCTCCCATGAAAGCCTGTTTTGCAAACATGGTTAGAGCTCTGAAAGCCAAGCTGGGCTTCACACACACAACAGTGTGCAAATTCTTATCAAACAAGTCATGGGACACCTGGGACAGTCCATGCACTCTTCATGGCACTTCCCCATAACGAGGGGACATTTCCTCCACAGGTCCTATCAGACAGGGGGCTTGCCACAGACAGGCAGGGAGTCTTTGTGTATCCTTTGTGCACTGCTCAGAAAGGAGAAAATGATGGGTTTAAACTTTCTGACTCACAGATGTGTCTATGACAGCTGTAGGTTGCAATAAGATCCTCTGGTCTCATTGCAGAGCTTCCCAAGAGGTTGAGTGTGGAGTCAGAGGCCACTTCCTCAGGTCTGGCTTATAAGGAAGGGCAATTCTTTGTGCAGTCATTTTCACTAATGATTGCAGAGTCATGTAGAGATAAGCCCACACACAGATGACTGGTACCACAAACATGTCCTGGCATGGGATAGCCAAGGGTTTTCTGTGCAAGGGAACACGGGCCTAAGGAAACTTTAGGCAGCCTTCAGATACCATGCAGAAACCCTCAAAAAATAAAAAAACCTAACTAACTATAGCAACTAGTCACTGGAAGTTCAGGGCAAGTCAAACCCTTGAAAACTTCTGATGAGAAGTGACACCTTGCAAAGACTCTACCTGACAATGGAAAATGAGAGCACATCCCACAACCAGATTTTGATCATGGAGGAGTCCAGGACACACGTTCATTCCAAAGTTTTCCATTTTAGCATTGGCTTCAAAAACTGTGTTGATCCATGGTCCATGGATTGACCACTGCAGGTTGCAGAGAGGTGGCCATCTGTAGTGGAGCATCCCCTCTGCTCAGAACAAACATCCTGGGGTTTGGCCTGGCAAGCCACTGTGTCCTGGGGCAGGAAACAAGACTCAAAGGGGATTTTTTCAGCATTTTAACTGCCATCCCTAGGTGGTGGTCAGAGGGGCCTTCTCAGATTGAGGAACTCTGAGACTTTCCTTATTTTTCGTGTCTTAGAGCAATAGCTTAATAGCAACTCTATTACAAACGAGGTTAAATATTTTTTGAGGGCTTTTTCCCAGGAAGGAACAATGGGACTCTGGGGCTTACAGCATCAGACTGTGTGCCAGGACAAGGGGCACATTCAAAAAGGCCATTTCAACTGCAGTGACTACTAATGAACACCCGGCACCAACACTGCTAGAGATACACCCATTTCCTCAGTTGCAGAACAAGAACATGAGGCTCAGATTACAGCAGTGGGTGGGATCTGCTCCTACCCCACCCCCACTGAGGAACGAGGAACCTGGCCTCAGAGGAAGAAGTTTGGTGTGACAGAAGACAGCAACAAATATTAACATGGCAAGAGGCCTGTAAGCACACCAGCACATCCTGATGGATTCTCACACATGTCTTACAAAGTGTAGCAGAGGATTTAGCTCACAAAGTTGTCAATTCATTTAACAGCTTCCCAAAATAATTTTGAATTCAAAAAAATCAATGGGAAAAGTTCATATTTCATTGATTTTGAAACCCAACTAAGACAAAAATCAATTGCACCACCACCACTCTGGTTTAAACACTGTTAAACACTGGCACCAAAGTGGTTTTTTCTGCTTCTTGCACCACATGCTGGCTAATAGCATGAAAAGAAAAAAATCCATGTCTCTTAAATTAAGCCAGTGCTTCATGGAGAGTGCGATTCACAGCAATTCCGGAGCAGTAGCTGGTTAGCTGGTGCTTCAGCCATACATTGCACAGGCTGGTTTTGTTACACCTCTTTCAAACTCTTCCTTCTGCATCCTGTGCCTGACATTCTGGCTAAGTCACTCCCTGGCCAGCATATTTGCTAATAGGTCAAAATTGTGCTGTAATGAAAAGCATTTGGGGTTATGTTACATTGTGGATAGCACATCAGTAGCAGGAGCATGTAATCCCTGTATTCACTTTCAGTTCCTAAGGGTGTCCCACAGCAATTCAGACTCTCCCACAGCCATCCTGTAGCTGCCCACCTTCACATGCAGTGGGTGCTCAGATCATGGGCAGCAAGTGCTGGTGTGGCTGAGGGTGCCCCTCCCTTCACCTCAGAACAGCTTCTGGCAGGCTGGCAAACAAGGCTTCACTCTATGATTTGTCTCCACTTTGAGTGTACAAAATGCCAAAGCTGAAGGTCCCCAGCTCCAAGGGATGTTACCAGGTACCACAGCTAGAGACCTTGATAGCACTGTCCAATTGGGATAACAATAAATGCTGGATAAAGATGAAAATTCGACCATTCCCCTAAGGTCAGTGTAGTAATTTTCTTAGCAAAACAGCTGAGATCTATTGAAAAAAAAAGTCTCCTATGGAATAGTGTCTCTTCTTTTACAAATCTGGGACAAAGTGAAGAGTGCCAGATTGTCTCTTCCCCCTGAGCAGTTAGAAAAAAGCTGTGCTTCCCTCCAGGAGAATCTGATCCTGGCTTATAAAAACTGGGAGGGGGGAAGGGAGAAAGGGTGTATGTGTGTGTGTGAAAAAGAACTATAAAGTAAATTAAGATCAGCTGTTAATGAAAGTTATCAGTTTAATTAAAGGAGTGAGCAGCTTGTGCATGGAGAGACACATCCGTCTCTAGGATACATGTGGCTTCTGTCCAGATCTGGCAGGATCCAGGAAACACATATGGGATGAGTGCTTCTGGTGCAAAGTGTGACCCCAGCCTTCTCTGATGATAGGGGTAAGACACAGTTTCCCTGGGAAGAGGCCTGTCATCACAACACCACACAAAGCCTGCCACCTCCCTCAGCACTGAAGACTTCACTTTGAATATCCAGTTGTGTTGCAAAATCATCCTTCTGATGTGTGTCATATTTTGGGATTAAGTGGATGATAAAACACTGGTTATCCCTTTAAATATTAATTTATTCAAGTTGTCCTAAAAGTTGAATTTACAAAATTGTTATCTCTTGTTTTTAAAAAGTGAACAGCCAGAAAAGGACTTTGGCACATGCAACACATACCTACCACAGAATGGGTCAAATTGGAAGGGACCACAGTGGGTCATCTGGTCCAACCTCCCTGCTCAAGCAGGGTCATTCTGGAGCACCTATATACATGCTTAGATCCTGCTGAACACAACCCACCTGCCCTAGACCTGTTATCACAACCAGAAGCTGTCCCACAGGATTGCTCCAACAACAGGATCCCACCCTCAGAGCAGTCAAAATAAATCAGTTAGAAAGAAGCTAATTTGTGGAGAAAGACACAGCAGTGTGCAAAAAAATAGGGTGGTCTTTCATAGCCTGCGGTTTCTTTCTAAAGGAGTTTCTTCTACACACAGTGTGTATTTTGTCCTGTACTTTGTACAGAGTCCTACATTCAGCCTCTGCTCTCTCCTCTGCCCCATTCTGTACACTGTCTCCCACCTACACATATTTCTTGCCCTTGCTCCTCTCACCACGCACTCTCTTTAAGCCCCTCTTTGTGTTGCTCCTGTGGGGATATGGGTTTAGCTGTTGCTCTTTGCCAACACTTCACATGAACTCCAAACTTGGAGTAACTCTCTCTGATAACTGATTTGTATCCCATAATGTGCAGAACAAGTTTTGCTCTGGAGATAACAGGGAGAATAACTTGGAATGGCTGAAGCACTTGAGCCTGGAGAGTCTTGGGCTGCCTATCTGGCTGTCAGGGTGCTCCTGGCAGAGGGAAGCTATGGCCATTTTACACAGGCTCTGGTCTGTGTGGTTTCTCACATTCAGTTTTGCACTGCTGACCATATTGTAGCTACAGAGCAGTAGCTTCCAGAAATCCTAGTTACTCACAGCATTGTTTTCCAAAGACACCAACCTCACCCCAAAGGCCAGGAGCAGGAACAATGTGGAAAAACTCACCTCATCCCCACATGCCACTAAGAGATTTGTCAGGGCTCAGTGCTGTACCAGCCACCTGAGCCACACACGGCAGGAGTGACCCAGCATCACTCAGCAAAGCTGACAGCAGACAAAACCCAGCCAGCAGCACTGACTGACAGTAGAGCCCTAACATACCATGTACTTCCCAAAGACTAGGAATTCCAAGCCTCTCCTTCCACCTACCTAATTGCTCACAACTAGCAAATTAGGATTTTGGAAACTGCTACCTGGCTACCAAATTTCCCTGCTGTAGGTTAGCAAGTCCCAGAGCTATGGGAGGGACAGACCTGTTGGTCCCAACCCTGCCTTACTCCAGGAGCTTCAGCAGCACCAGGCAACTCCTCAAGTGCAAGGGGGTATTTCTGATCTCCCAAAGCCACTACAAGGACTAATTGCTTGACTCTTGTTGCAATGATGTCCAAAAGATGAAGGTGTGGTTCAGCACACTCATTATGCAGCTTATTCCAGAAGCAGTACTTACTGGGCAAGGGAAATGGCATCCCAGGAGTGGCAGCATTACCAAGCAGCCTCCTTCCTCAGCATCATGAGTGGTTTTGCTCACACTGCAAGAGCAGTAAACCCTGCAGTGCTTAGATTCCCTTTCAGCTGGTTCTGCTATGAACCACTGCACTCCCCTTTCTGACCCTACTGCTGACCCTACTGCCATGATCTCACTGGTTTCAGCTGCATCTAGAGATGGACTGAGCCCTTACTTACTCTATATGGTTATATCCATATGGTATTCTATTTAACGTCTTTCTAGGGGCCCCTCAAATACTTTCTTGAGGAGAGTGTAGGGATTGCTCCATGTCCTACAGGGCACAGACAGCACTGTGACTGCTGCTGGGTGACTAGGGAAAGAAAAGCCATCAGCTGCCACAGCCACCCCTGGGGAAAAGACCAATGCTCCCCTCTTCTGTACTGGCTGGGAGAGCATCTTGCCTTTGGCATCTCTCCTCACCATGCCTCTAGGCATCCAGGCTGCCACCTGTCACCTCCTACCCTCAGAAGCCTGGCAGCAGCTCCCTGGCTCAGGTCAGGGACAGACACACTGTGGCCCCAAGGCAGGTGAAGGGCACAGCCTCCACATGCTGTAAGGATTTTAATCCCATCCCTGTAACAGCAAGCAACAAAAGCATGTAACAGAGCCATGAGATGAGGGTTATTTCATCATGCCTTCAGAAAGGCAAAAACCAGAAAACACCTTTTATCTAGCCCCTGCATACACAGCTTTCTCCTCATTTCTTTATTGGCGGTTTTACAGTTTTTTACTGCCCTGATGAGACAGAGCTGTTGCCATGTGCTATGGACAGGCTGCAAGAGCAGCTCCCTTGTTGGACTTGTTTGGTGGGTGTATTGCAATTTTGTCAGTTTCCATGAACAATGAATGTGTGTTCAGAAAAGGGGAAAAAAATAAAAGATATTATTAGAAGGAGCAAGGCCTCAATGAGTCCCATCACTTCCCCAGCTGCTGCTGTGTCTAATCATTTTCATAGTGTATCAGGAAGTGTGAAATCACCGATTAATTTTATGACAGAGGTTTTCATCACAGAAGGTGGGGATGTGAAACCACCTTCTGAATGCAGTTGCAGGTGTGGGTTTATTCTCAGCTACTGAGTGTTTTCCCTTACCCTGGGTACCACTGGGGAAGGATGAGACAAAGCTGTCCAAACCAGATCACCATTTTTCCTTGATAAAAGCAGGCAGTCAAGTGCCAGTCCTTGCTATAGAAATGTCTCAGGGTGCTTGAGATACTGAGCAGGGGAAGTTTCCTTCACAGATTTCTCAACAGCACAGAGTAAAGAAGACACGTTCACATCTCCTCTGGCTCTTGCACCTCTCAGCAGCAGTGAGGGCAGAGCTCTGAGCCCGGGTGCTCCAGCTGTGGAGCATTGAGCACCCAGACTCAGCCTCCAGACATTGTGTGAATTGTCTGAGCGTTCACTGCTCTTGGCTAGGTCAAGGGTCCCCACATCTCGTGAGATCAATTCAGGAAACTCAAACTCATGAACTCTGGACAGCCGGAGAAACTGAAGATAATCCATCCTCACCCACATCCACAGCTGCCAATGTGAGACCTCTGTCACCCTCTGCACTTACAGGGATAATTGCGTGCAACAAGGTTCCAACCAGTTTGGTGCTACTGCAGGGCATGGAGGGTGGTGCAGGGAGCTTCCAGTCCCTGCAGTAGAGTGCATATGAGATCAAGCCAAATCCTGATCCTATGGAAATCAGCTAGAACTTTTTTACTGTGAGTGGTATAGTCCACACCACTCTATGAGAGCTGCTGAAGAGCCAGGAGAAGCAGTGCAGAACGATGAAGAGCAGAAAGCAAAGCATGCTGCATCCAACACCTTCCAAGGAGAATTCACAGAAGCAGAATGAAGTTTGTAGTCTGATCAGAATGTCACAGCCACCAGTCCCCTCATGGAGTACAAGAGATCTTTAATAACAACTGCTTAGTTGATGCCTGCTACTAAAAGGCAAGATCACAGACAAAGAGGTCATTGGTTTGCTCCTGACCTTCAACTGGACTAGAAGTTATTGCAGTCCCACTAGCACTGTCTGACCCTCTCAACAAGAAGAGTGCAACATGCATGGAGACTCCCTGACACAGCCTACATCCCCCTTGTATGCTGCAGGTCCTTCTCCTTCACACCCCAGCCTGGCACAAGGTCACTGTCCTCCCTGCATTACCCTCTAACAGTTTGTTGTTTAATAAACCTGGAGGGGAAGGGGCACAAACCTGGGGCAGCACCAATGAACCTGCTTCCCTGAACCTTCCTTCCAGCATGAGTGAAGTGACAGTCCCCAGGGCACTTGCCTTGAGCCAGCCCAGAAGGGAAGGGTAGCTTGGGCCAGGTTAGCACAAGCAGGTGCAGGTACTGCTTGGTTTTCACCACTGCCCAAACCAGACTGATAAGATAAGAACACTGGGACAGAGAGAACCCTTGAGCCAGGATGCAAAACTAAATCAAAGTTTTATGGGCTAGGATGAAAGGGGAAGTACTTCAAAGTCTGCAACACATTAATTTTCCTTTCTGCTGTGGCTTTTCCTTCCCCCTTGTTTTAATATGATGGATCACTTGATAATGACAGGAGGTCGCTCTGACTGACATGTACACCCAGGATAAAGGGGAGCAGGAAATTGGATCTGAGGCTCTGTACTGTGAGCTCTGGAGCCCCCAGAAAGAGACCCTTGGTTGAGTTGCTAATGCCATCACATTCCCCACAGCTGCAGACATGCAGTCCTGTGTTCAATTTCCTGCCATCATTTCTTGTGTCTAGCGCACAGCCAAAGAACACGAGTGTGACGTGTATCTGATTTTAGGACATACACTCATCAGGCACAAGCTCTGGCTACAGTAGAAAATTGAACTCTTGATGAAAATGGTTTTCACCAGGGAGCTTCCTTGTCCTCTCATGGCCTTCCCCATTCTGTATTGTTTGGGGCTTTAGGTCACAACTACTGCTTCTTTCACCAAGAGAACTGCTCTAATATTTGCTTGTCTAGCCCCACTTTTTCTCTCCATTATGAGGAAAGCTCTTTCAGTGCACTGAGCCCCTTTCCCTCCCATCCCAGCTGCTCTGGCCCCTCTGGAGGGAATACACTGAGCACACCACCTTAGTCACCTTTACTCTGCTGCCTCCTGCATCCTATAGGAAAAGCTGGTTTGTCTGCTGGAGGGAGTGGACCACAACAGAACAGGGGGAGATTTTTTAATACAAGGAAAAAATCTCCTTTGGATTCATATCTGGCCTTGCAGGAGATATCAGAACACTGGGAATCTGTTCCTGTTGTGGGCTTTGCTGGATCCTCAAAGTCAAATCCCCTCCCTTGCTTCCTCAGCTGTTGGGCAGTCAGAAGGACACTTTTCCACAAGGACCATGCAGGTCCAAAGACAGCCATGACATAGCACTGGGCACTAAGTTCTGGATCCTACCCTACTGATACTTTGAAGGAGATAAAGCCTCTGAATCCCAGACTGGGGAAAGGCATTGCTACTGGTGCCTATTTCTCAACTGGATTCAAACAGCTTCATATTCTAGAGGCTTCAAAGTCCAAACCTAGCTTCACAGCCTTCACTCATGCCTTGCTATGGACAGCTATTTGTACTTCTAGACTGCCACCTGAACAAAGACAGATGTAGTGAAATACTCAGGCAAGGTTTTTGCTCAAGTACAGCCAGGCAGTCCTAAGCAAAACGGCCCAAATATTTCATTAAAACACTGTATTTTTATTTTAGGTCTATGGGCTGGACAAAGATCTGAACATGCATAAATTTAAATTGCTTCCCAGCTTTGGGTGATCTGCCCTACATGTCCCAGTAAAGCTATTTTAATTGCCACACCACCTGGAAAACTACCCAATAACAATATTCTTTGCCTTGCTGCCCCACCAGGCTGGACTGTACAGACAAGATATTGATGCAGCAACCTTGATGTAATCAAGAGCTATAAAAGGCAAAGCAGTAAATCATTTTGGATGCAATAGTCTGTCTGTGCACTTAGCCGTTTTTTATGTTTTCCAAAACATCCAATAAACAAAATTGCATTTAACCATTAACAGTCCCACAGCAATATTCCTTGCAAAGCTTGTGCTCTCACAGTGGGTGGTGGTGGGGAAGGAACATGGCTTGGAAGTAGGTCAAGAAGTGTCCAGAATTAGGAATTACTTTACTTTTTTTTTTTCTTTCCAGCAGGTGAGTCATCTAAAACTTTTCACTGTTGAGCATAGCTTTTGGAAAAGGTGGCTCTCACTTCTCCCAGCATTAAAGAGTCAACCATATTCTTTACTGAGCTTTCCCACTGTGCTCTTATGACTGACCATCAAGCCCACTTAAAAGACCTAAAATGAGATATACAGCTCTGAGGGAAGCTTGTGCAAAGCTAACTTTGCAGAAATAAAGGGAATGAAGGGTTAGGTCTGTCTCCTACCCCACAGGACCATCAACCCTAAAGGGCAAGAGCTGCCTGGGCAGAGGCAGAAATGCTGCTGCAGCTTTCCTCCTCTTCTCCTAGCAGAAGCTGCCATTCCCCAGAGAGGCAAGCTCATGGAATCTGAGGAAAAGCATACAAGGGCAATAGCAAAAGAGCCTCTCTCTAGAGGACCAGGAGGTCAGAGTCCTCTCCACGGCACAGAAGTGGGTCACAGTCCCCTTGCTTCTCGGGACTCAGCATTACAACACAACCCATAGAAACACAAAGCCACTTGACAGATTTCTGATACTCTAAAGTGCATTTTTGTTCCAGCCCACGAGATAAGCTTTGCTTTTTCTTTGTATCTCAAAACTCCAGTTTCCAAATAAAGAATCAGTCAAGCTATAAGGAGGGTAAATGAGATCAATAATTCCTATCAGCTTTTAAGGTGACTAAAAGACAGCTGAGAACCTGGAAAGAACCATGCATTAGGCAAAAACAGAGGCATTTTCTCATTTTACCTTTGTCTACATTCCTGAGAAGGCAGGGAAGACAAAGCCTCTTTCTTTAGCTACCTGGCCTCAAAAAATAAGACAAATGCTGTTGCCTCAGGAGAGATAAAACCATAGCAGCGTCTCATTTTTCCTTAAAAACTGTGGCCCACCTGACCAGCCTCCTCCCAGCAGATTCATGGCAGATGAGTGCTATTGAACCAGCCCTGTCTGCAAGTGGGTGGTTGGTGGCCAAGTGCCCCTGACAGCTGCAGAGCTGGTTTAATTTACCCCAGCTGAAAATTTTCCCCATTGCCTGACATTTAACTGCCCTGTTTTTCCCAGGATTTATCAAGAAGTCAGGCACTCAAGGTGACTCATCCCCAGCTAAGCCGGAGCCAGCAAGAGCTGTCACACTGTGCAGTGCTCTGGCTGCCCAGGGGGGCTGTCAGTAAAGCAGTGACCGGATCCTCCCCTGCCTTAACAACTTGGGCATCGGCCGTGTGTGCCAGGGCATCACTCGGGTTGGATAAACCCCCCCTGTGCAATAGAAGTGTGGATGATGAGGAGCTTCTCCTTCTGTATTGCAATGGGGCAATGCAGCAAAACTCAGTTTCACCAGGGCACGTAGCGAGCATTCCGACTGGCTTGTATGCAGCTACACCCGGATAAAGGGGAAGAAAATCCCCAACCATAATCACCTGCCAAACATCTTGCCCTTTTCCCCCACTCCGTGTCAGCCTGCTCTTGATTTTCAAAGGGTTTGGAGTCTGTTTAGCCTGAGGATAAAGCTGAGCAGGCAAACTGGAGTAGCCACAAAGGCTGGAGCAGGAGCTGGACAGCAAGAGACCCTTCAGCACCGTGCTCTGACAGCACACCCCTGGCTGCACAGCACACCTTGGCCCCTTCTCTTCTCCTGCTGGTGCCAAATCCGGGCTGGGCCCACGGGCAGCTCTCACCAGAGGGCAGCGGGATGCGCTCAAGAGAGAGAGGGATGCTGCAGAGCCCCCCGCATGCCCAAGAGCAATAAACGGGACAATACGCAGGCATGCACTGGATGGTGCCAGCACTGCAGCCCACACATGGCGCTGCGGAGGAGCCGGCCCTCTGGAGCCCTGGCTGCGCGGGCAAAGGGAGGGCTCCACATCTGGAATTATGCCGAGGGATCCAGGATGGCTCTGCCTGACATTAATATGTTTGGCACGGCATTAAAAAAGAGGAGTAAATGGAATAGGAGGCCAAAGTAGCAGCCTTGATGTAGGACATGAAAGGAGACATTTACTATCAGATCAGAGACAAGGAGGCGCCTCTGGAAAAAAACAACACTTGCATGGCTGCTGAACAGCTGTGTGATGGGCAGGAATTTGGAAAGAGCTGCTTCTCATTCAAAGACACACACAAACCTGCCTTATTTCACAAAGGAGTTATGCAGGAAGGAGATGTGGGATGAAGCAGTGTTCAAACAGTGCTGCTAAAAGCTATGGAAGACTGAATTGAGTACACAGGATGAACAACAACTAAGAAGCAACACAAAATTTGTTACTGGGATCTCTGTACTGAAAAAAAAAAAAGAAGTGGAAAATAGTCAGTGTGGGCAGGTAATCCTCTGTTTTAATAGTGGAAACTGCATTTTTAGGTTTACTGTGGGAACCAGATTAGTCCAATGGCACTGAACGTAGCGCCTATTTTGTGGGCCAGGATCTTTCCTTCCAGTTTAGGCTGTAGTGAGTGCCTGCTCCAAAGACATATTTTTAGAGATATGGTTTGATTCTCCTCAGATACTAGACATACTGTAGATGACAGCATTTAATTATTGTTCAAGCTGGTTAGCACTTTAGTACAGAGAAAATAAACTGTAAACAGCTTGTTGCTGCAGAAACAAGGGTGTGTACCAGCCATGATGCAGTCCAAGAGCCAGAGAAAAATCTTCATAAAACTACTCAAGCCACCTAGAATCAATCCTTTCACCATGGAAATGAAGAGGTCTGAAGGAGCACAGCAAAGGTTTCATTAGCTATAGCCATGACACCATGGAGAAGGCAGCATCCAAATACTGCTGGGGAATATGTGCAGATAAAGGGAAGTCACCATCACTGGAGTTGCCTAGGGGAAAGCTCCCAGGGGACCACGGGATGTTAAACCTGGAAGCATCTGCATAGACAAGTGATATTTGACAGCAAGAACTGGATAGAGTCAGGTCCCAAATGTTGAGTTATGGGAGCAACCAGCCTGTGGTACAATGCATTATGGAACATGGCTAGCTTTCAGTAACTTAAGATGTTAAAATTAATATCTTATATTTTTAAACTGATCTACACTATTTCAAGCCAAAAGTTTTGAGCCCGAGGCAGGGATTACTCAATGTGTTTAGATAGTGTAGCTTGTGTAAGAAGGCAGCCTGGAGGAAGTACAACACTTTTCCAAGGTTTTGTGACAATGCCAATATCAGAAGAGAGGACTTCTGACAACCCCAGCTATTTGTTTGCACAGCACATACACAGGAAGATCTCTTTCAGCTCTGCTCAGGTGGTTGCACATCTTTATGCCCCTGCAGCATGGGCAGAGGAAGAGCTGCCCACAGGAACCATGCAGTAATCCTTGCCTACCACCACATCCCACCTGCATAACACCTTGAGGAGCCCCAAGGAGAAGATGGTGGTGCAAGAGGGACCACAAAAGTCCAGTCTGGGCAAGGGAGAAAAAAGCAGAGTAAGCAAATATAATTAAAGGGTTTTAAAACTCAAAACCAAGCAAACAACAACAAGCAAAGCAGACCTTTTCTGAGCTGTGGCAAACTGGCGCTGGAAAAGCAGTGCAAATGATTAGAAGATAAGGAAAACCACCCCCCAAACTGCCTCTTGGATTTAAAAATCACAAAAACACTAGATGGGTTTTAGCTCCTTAATCTGCATTCTCCATATTTACAAATACAGGTCATGCAGATAAAACAAGAAAGGTGAGAGGGGTGACAAAGAAGGACAGCAGTGGGCATCACCAAAGTACACTCCTTTCCTTAGGAGGCAATACAGCTTTCCTCTGACTGCTGTCATGCCATACCCAAAGCTTGCCAAAATCACAGAGGGATTAGGGAACCTCTCCCTCAGAAAAGCACTGTTGGGAGACAGCAGCATGTAGGAGCTGATGGATACAGGGCTTTGCCTGTGCCTGTCACTGGTTCAGACCCGTTCTTACTCAGGAGCTCCTTGCTTGCTGCTGTCTGGGTACCCAAGCAAAATGGGTTCCTGGGTTCATTCTGCAGATGGGTGTCTCCAGGAGGAGGCTGTGGTCACAGTGCCCAGTCAGCCCTCTTTGTTTGGAGCCTTTAATGCTGGTTTAACCACAAGGGAGGGGCAGCTTGCCCTGCCCCAGTGCTGTCCCCTGGGATGCTGGCAGAACTGGGAGGTGCACAGGGGTATTGGTCTGCAAAGCTGAGCTTGCTGAACACCACAGAGTCCTTGGCCAGGTGGCAGTTCTGGGACACAGCCCTGCCAGCAGCTTGGCTGAGGGCAACCATGGCCACCAGCTCCTTCCCAACCCACCCACAGAGGGAAAGATGCCTCAAATAAAGACTTTGAGTTGGAGGACAGCCAAGATTTGGCCCTGTGCAACATTTAAATAAGCTTCTTCAGCTATATTTGGACCTCTGAAATACTCCCATGTTTTGAGATGGCTTCCCAGAACAATGAAGTGCTCCTATGGATCTGTATGCTCTGTCTCTCCTGTCTCCATAACATTCCGACCCCAGAAGCTGGAAACATTGCCCAGGCAGAACAAGACAAGAACACAAGTAACTTGCCTATGTTTTTAGGCAAATGGAAGCAGGACAGCAAGCCCCAACCCCACAAATGGTTATCTTTGAGTGCGTAATTCTTAATTATATACTTCAGCAAAGCCTAGAGTAATTTAGTAAGTTAAGCATGTAATTCCACTTTAACTGACGGGTGAGTCCCTAAAGCAAATGCTTATGTGTGCACCGGGCTGCTCCCTAACTCAGCCAAGATTCCCTGGGGAGCCAGAGAGGCCTCACTCAGGTGGCACTGGGGATGCTTTAGCAAGGTACCATACTGATGTGCACACAAGTGGATGACAAAGCCATGCCCCAAATTTGTACCATGAACTCAAGTCACCAAGAGAGTAGCTCTGGGTGAAAATAACCCACTTTTACTGCAAGCAGGGAGGCTGAGGAGGGCTATCCAGTCCCATTCATTCACTGCAGTGGGCAGCCCTAAAGCCTCCCTGCCAACTCTGCACCTCTCCACCTGCCAGCATGGCTCCAGCAGCAGCTCCAGGGACAGCAGAGGCTGGGGGATCATGCTGCTGCCCAGCCCAGCCCCCTCCACTGCCTGCTTGCTGGACTCGTGGCCTGGCTGCTCTCTCCATACTCTTAGCATGAAGTTTCCATTTCTACCTTCAGGCAAGTCATGAAGCTGGGTATCAAGTGAAAATATACAAGAAAGAGGAGAAAGCCAGCACTGTGGCTTAATTAATCTTATGGGTGGCTGCCATGCAGCAGGAGGAAGTGTAAACATGAGACCAAAGTCTTGGCACACTGCAGAAACAACACACTCCTGGTGCCAGTACAGCAGAGAAGGGATTTAATGCAATACACAAGGGAAGAAGTGGAGGGAGGAAGGGGGAAGAGATGAGGATTGTCTGATGCTTTTGGGCACCTAAAGGAAGCTCTGTGACAACAGGGCATGTTTAAAGGATTATAGCACTAGTTGCACATCCATGTCGTTCAGTAAGGAAGGTCACCTGAGCCACAGATGACACCTTCACCAAAGCACAGAGAAGTGCAGTGAATGGCCTGGGCATGTGGCAGCCACCTTCTCCAAGCACTTGTATCCCTCATGCTTCTTCACCTTGCAGGGGTGAATACCCAGCACTTAACAGTGTGCTAAAAGTTAGTGCCAACCACGCCCCTAATTCTCACAGCTGGTGTCCCCATTCCCTGGCAAAGCTGTGCCAGGGGGCAGAGAGTGAACAGCTACTAGAGACCTCTAACCACCTGAGCTGCCTGCTAACAGCACCAAGAAATAATCCACTGCAGAGGATTGTTGTTCTGGGTAGTGTGAATTAGGTTTTGTCTTCTTACCAGT
Source organism: Rhabdornis inornatus (assembly GCA_013397075.1). Classification (NCBI taxonomy): domain Eukaryota; kingdom Metazoa; phylum Chordata; class Aves; order Passeriformes; family Rhabdornithidae; genus Rhabdornis; species Rhabdornis inornatus. The sequence continues at coordinate 325,597 of VWZS01000721.1, read as the reverse complement.
GTATGAAGGCTAGGCCAAGGTTAGGAATAAAAAGGAATTAATTACTCCCTTTTCCTGGATGTAGCAGAGACATGATGTGTCTAATTATAAATGGAGACACTGACAGACTTTTTCTACCTCCTTAGAAAGTAAAGAACAACTTCATTCAAGAGCAACATCAGTAATTTCTCCAAGGCCAATAGTCAGTTCAAACTAGACAGCACAAATGCTCATTGGCATTTCAGAGGTGAACAGCAAGTAAACATTCACAGCTGAACAGATACCCTGCTCTCTTCCTTGTGTTAGATATTATTTTTTCATAGGCAAAACAAAATATAATAGAAAAAGGCATTGCTAAGTAGCTTCCATTAAGGCAAGTAACATCACCTTGCCAGGGCTGCCGACCCTCTGGGCAGAAAACTGGGTGAACATCCCAAAGCATGTTCCATGTGCTGGGTTTATTCCAGCTGGATGCAGCTTGGAGGGTAGAATCACCTAGGAAGAGATGCGTGAGGAGACAACCCGCAGAGATGCATGGAAGGAGGAATCCACATAAAACTGAGGAGATGGAAGGGGGTGGAAGCGTGCAGCAAGGAGGAGATGGGTCTGTCCTGGCCAGCACAAATATCACTCAGTCAATGTGTGACTCAGTCAATCCACCCTGAGCTTGACATTTCTCTTGGTAGAAGATGTCCTCTCCCCACTTTCTCCGCTCTAATGCACTGATACTGTCATTTCAAAAGGTGACATGATTACAAGGAATGCTAAAAATACACGTGGACTTTCATTCCACTCCCCCATCACTGGTGGAAGAAAATTTCCAGCTTTCCTGTTAACCACAAACACTGATTAATCTGAAAGGCATGTGGGGGAACAAGACCTTTGCTTCATTTTCATTATCTCCTCCTTTTACACAACACCATCAACCAAGGCTCAGACTTAGGAGTCCAGTCTAGTTGTTTGGCTGACCATTAGTTAGCACTCTCTTAGTCCAGCCAAAGGGGAGAGAACTTTTCTCCTGCCCATCCTTCAATCTTCCAGCCCTTCAGCATGATTAAAGGGTACTCTAGGCCAGTAGCATCCAAACTGCCCCTGCTGTTGTCCACTTGTGCTACTCTCTGAGGTCCTCACAGCCCCTTCCTTGCTACAAGGCTGAGGATGCAGCAGACACAGAGCCCAGGTTCATCACACGTGCAGCAGCCAGACACTCCCCCAGAACACAAGCCTCCCAGTAGCTGGGCACCACAGAAGTCCTGCCAGCTGCATGACAGCCCTGGGAAGCCCTGGGGGCCAGTTCACAGGCTGGGTAAGTTGTCCTTCCTTATAAGAAGGATATAGGGAATAGGGCACATGGATGCATAGATCAGGTGCTCCAAGATGCATTCCAGACCAGACATGAATGCCCAGTCTCTCCTGCACAAAGCCAGCTGAGCATTTAAAACCAAGAGGGTTTAAGAAAACAAAGAGTTATCTATACAAACATTAAAATTTACTTGCTCCAAATTTTCAATGCACTTGCAATTCTTCGGGGGAAAAAAAAGATTAAAAATCAGCCTATGGATGATATCAGACTTTTTGCAGGGGAAATCTTCTAAAGGATGGGAAAGAATTTAATAAAATTACCTTTTATTCATATAACATTAGGTCACTATAAACTTGATCTAGCTTTAAAGGCTTTTATGTAACTCTGAAACATGGTTTGGTTTTTTTGCTGTGGTTTGAAAGACATATCAAAATACTAAGTTATGGTAATTCCTACTTATGCATTAGGTATTCAAAATAGAAGCCTTAATTGCAAGCTGCAAATGCTATAAATGGCAGGCAATAAATCTCAACAACAGGGGATCAAAAGGAAAGAATACCCAGTAACAAGGTTGTTTTTATCTAAAACCACGACAGATTAGTCTGGTACAAAACCTCAGCTGTTAGAGGGAAAATTTTCCCCTCAAGTGACACATTCTATGAAATACTTCTGTATTGGGACAATTAAGGAAATAAAAACATTTCTACTTAGGATCACTGTCAGTATCCCACAACTCAGAGACTGACATTGGCCTTTCTTGGTCTTTTCAAAAGAAAATGTCTCTATGTCTCTGATTTGTACAGACAAAAGCACAGGAATATTGAAAGGTACTTGTTTAAATACATACTCCAACATTTTCAAAATGTCATAGAAGAAAAGGGCGACTGAAAGCATTTTTTGTTGTCCCCAAATTTTTGATCCTCTTAAAATCAGACACACATGAGAAAAGTTTTTTGAGGTGGACATTTTGTAGCTGCACACAAGCCTCATAGAACAATGTCACAGTGAAGACATCTTTATGTACAAACCCAGCACATTCACTTTGTGTTGTAGTTATTAATCAAGAGATCGTTTAAGTATAGAATTTGTATTAAGGGCTAAGGAATCACTCCTTTGGGAGCACAGAAGCAAGTTCCTTCTTAGTGAAATCAGAAACAAGAATTCTCTCCACAGAAGAATTAAGCAGAGAAAAGACAACCTTCTGCTTCAACTACAGGACACAAGAATTCATTTCTTTAAGAGATTATTTAAAGAACTTCCACATGTGCTCAAACCAACTGAAACAGTTTTTGATTTTGTTTCATAGGAGCTGAAAAGTGAACTGACCGTGCGTGCGTGTACATATATAAATAAAAACCGGGAGAGTTTCAAAAAGCTCCAAAGACATTGTGCTGTCACAAGGACGGCACAGCCCGCACCCCGCCCGAGCATCCTGCTCGTCTGAGCGCTGCCAGGACCCAGGCACCGAGCTGAGACACTGTGACATTGACATCTGTGACACTGACAGCAATGCTGCCAGGCCCTTCCTGCATGGCACATCCCATTTCCACAGAAATGCAGAGTTCCCCGCCACCGAGCAGGCGGCAGTGCCTTCACTGCCGTGCCTCCATCACTTAGCCCATCCTGCCCAAGGCTCTGCACCAAGCCAGCAGTGCAAGGCAGCAGCTTCCCCAGCTCAGCTCTATTTCCTGACACAGAGATATCCCCTGGCCTCCGCACCAGGCGGGCAAGTGAGCCCCAGGCTAGTGTGACACTTCTCTATTCAGCTCCTAATGGGATAATGAAGTGAGAGTGCAGGTAGTAACAGCTCCTACTCCACATCGCAGGCCTGAGGCCATGTAGTCTCAGAAGAAAGAAGCTATCCTGGGTAAACAGATTTCACTTGGACTGAAAATTTTCAGTGTTTATTCACCCATTTGTTTTGGGAAAGCTGTTTCATTGGCTTCCCTGCCATTATTGATTCAAATACTTCTGCTAATTATTTGGAACACTAAGCTAAGATTTGCCCAGGTGCTGCAGTTATCTGGGACTCACCTAACAAGAGTCACCGACTGGTAAATGAGCGTCTTCCATGAGAAAACTCATTGGATAACTTACACTGGAGCAAGGCTCACTGCCATGCACAGAAACGAGGGTTTTCCTATCCCCTAAGGGAAGCCCAAATGCTCCTAGGACTGCTCAAAGCTCTTCAGAGAGACCAAAAGAGAGACAGAGATTGCCTTCAAATTAATCGTGGCTTATTACTTGTTTCTACCTTTTCCTTTTTTAGTAACAAACCAGTCATAATTATTAATCATGATTGTTTTGAGTGAATCTAATTGCAGTGTTCCCTAAAGGATAGCAACACTCCTTCCACACCCGGCCAACCAAAATAGAAAAATCACATCCCAAAAATAGCAGCAAGAGACAGTGAACAAAACCTGGCCTCCCACAATTTGTGTCATTAGACCAGACAGATCTTTGAGACAAAAATCAGCTGAGAGACTAACACTCTGGAAGATATTGCAGCCTTCCTATAAAAGTCAGCCAGAGGGTTTTTGCAGCAGAAATCCCCTACATCCCCCTCTACGCAAAGAGCCGGCTGGTGCTACCCAAGAAAGTGACTTTGGAGGGCACATGGCCAGCCCTCCCTAGGTGAAAGGCAAATTCACAGCATCCTGCATGTACCTCCTCTACAAAGGATGGCTGCAGAGACAAAAGTGGAGTTTTTAAGTGATCTCTGCCAACACAAAGACTGGAAGATATCCTATAGTTACTGTGTTTGATGTAGGAATGCTAGAGTGAAATGCCTTTAACTGAGTTACACACAAGGTTCCACATATCACTTCATGGCCTCTTCTAGAGATAATATGTATTATTTCTGGTTCCACTAGTGAGTTGGGGAAAAACACAAGACATAGCAAACCACCCAGATATCAAGTTAATAGATCTGTGTATAAAAGCCAGGATTAGACAAGGTTTTCAGGCACTAAGCCTGGCTGGCAGTTACCGTATCCCTTGTGAATACTTAGCTCTGGATTTAGGAAGTTTACAAACCTAGACATACAAACATATTATCACAGTATTTTAAGGTCTTCCTACAGCAGAGATGCTTTTTCCTGGCCCCAGAACCCCATTCATGCAAGGGTGAAAAGCTCTCAAAGGACTTACCTGTGGTTGTCTTCCAAAAATATTTGGGTTATATATCCTCAAAGAACTAAAGCAGTCTTAAAAAAAGTAAAGAATCTGCTGTTACAGATAAATGATTTTAGTGGCTTCCAACAGAAGGAAATCAAACTACACTACAATTTCTCCCCCTCTAGAACACTGAGACCCACCTGCCTTTTGAAACAGAAGTAATTCAGGGCAATGCATTTCAGCTGTACTTGCAAGGCATGTTAAACGGGACTTGACTTCTAAAAGATGCCAGGTCTCTTACAGACCAGGAATGAGAGCAGTCACAGATGGGTAAAAGTTAGGAGGTCACTGAGCCCAGCCAGCTGCCAGGCCAGGTAGAGTCCCCAAAGGCAGTACAAGCCAAGACTCCAACTGATACTACAATTGATCTTAGCCAAAAGGCCAAGAAGTGATGAAGGGGAGGGGGCTGAGGACAAAAGTGACTTGCAGCTGCCTCTATGTCCTCTGCAAAGGAGATGCAGGCAAACCTCTCTGGAATACTACTTAGAATTTATCATGTTAGGCAGGTGGTATTTGACTTGCTGCTCTTAATACATAATCCTGAAAGGTCTGTTGCAGTTATCTACTGTAATAATAATGCTGTTTTGCATGTTACAAGAAACCTGAAGCAGCATCAATGAAGTAGTCTCACAGGGCCAGTTTGCTGACACTCTGTTTGTGCCCTTGCTGTACACAAGGTTATCTTTAATGGCAGAAAGTATTTTTTATTGCTCCCTGATGACTTAGAGGAGGCTGTGGATCCTCTGACCTTATTGCCCATACAACATGAGATTTGGGTGAAGGATGGTCTAAGACAAACTTTGTTTTTGAAGTAGGAAAAATTTATTTCCTTATCTTATTTCATCCAGCAGACAGGACTGCATTCAGTCCTGCCTATAATATGACTTACCCTTGTCCATGCCATGATTTTCCAGATTTTGTCAGAAAGGTAGCTTACATATATTGCCTCTGTACTAGGCAATGCTGGGATTGCAATTTCTATCTAAACACCAGTGTGACACACTAAGACATTTATTGATCATTGTAATAAGAATATACTGAGAGAATCTTTTTTTAAGCTGTCAAGAAACATATCAAATTTTCAAGAGAAAGAAGAAATAATATTTTTTTTAAAAATAGCAGTATCAGAGCTGCCCAAATTTTCAAACTCATTCAGAGCTGGTAATCCTATTACCAGAGAGTCAAGGGAGACAGGCCAAAAGCACTTGCAGAGGTAGACAGGCCTTTGCTGTTTTTGCAAGCACTCATCCCAAAGTTTGGTCTTAATATCCATGAAAGCCAAACAAGGAGACTTCTTGGGATCCAGCTCACCCAAAACAAGATTAATAAAGGCAAAGCGATCAAAACTCATCACTCAAGTGCTATCCAAGATCAGTGGAAGGGGGGAAGCAGCAGAGCACGGTTCAACACCCACCTTGGCAGACACCTACCCCTCAATGAGATGATCACTGCACATGACAATGCAAATGTTTGCATAGACACTTGACTTCTATGAAGCCACCACATATCAGTGGGAAAATGAAGTCTCTTCTGTGTATCCTGGGCAGGCAATCACTGCACAGAACCAGCTCCTGCTAAGGCAACCATCCTCACCCCTGAGAGATGATCCTTGCAAGTCCCCACCTTGGCAGGGCATTGATGGTGAAGGGACACTGTTCTCCAGCTCCCCCACTGTATGTGCACAGAGAGGAAAATACATTCTTTGGGGCTGCCTAAATATGTGTGTTTCTATCTACACATATATTTGATATATAATGCAGGTCCCCTAAAAAACAGCTTTCCAGTCGTATGACAACCCATAAGAGACTTCAGGTATGATGTATTTTCCAAATTTCAGATCTTGTGCTATACCCCTTATGCAAAAAAAGCAGAGTCATGAATCCTCCAAGGACAAAAGAACAAGGTCCAGAGACACCTTCACTGACTGCTGCTAGATCACAGCATCTCCAGGCAGAGAGTACAGAACTAACACCTGTTCTCCTCCTAGTTTCTACTCAGGCACTACCTGAACACACAGAAAGGGAAATACATAAAGACTGGATGGAGTATGTGGCTGTTAAAGAGGACACTGCACACCAGTGACAGAACTTTTAAGAACATGAGCAGTTTGTGTGAGAAAAATGGACCTGTCAGGTAACACTGCATAACCCTGTGTAGCTTCAAGGGACAAAGACTGCTCAATTTTTAATTTCTGTTGTGAATAATTCATTACAGGAGTAAGAAATCTTCTTGAATAGATGAAAGATAGGAGATAAAGGTCTCCTTCTGCTATTCATATTCCAAATCACTGCCCAGCCAACTGGGTCTGTCCATACAAAGTACAAGTTTCCATATCCAGCTTTATCTTGCAAAGTCAGAAACTTCAGCCCACTTAAAAATTGACATGTTCTACACTGGTCCTGGAAGTTATACTAAAATTCAAACATTCAAAGAAATATTTAAGACATTTCAATCTCAATTTAAAATATAGGGGGTTTTACATTAATGGAAACATAGTGTGAATATTCCCACATGTTCCTCTGCAATGACTTCTCTAAGCCAAGTTGCAAAACACTGTCTGTCATAACTCTCTTTTAAATCTTCCCAAAAAACCTGTATCAGGGCTAGGGTGAACTTTCAAAAATCAAACTGTATTCAAGTTCATCTTGATTTAACGGATGATAAAAACAAAACCAATTTTTGCTATTATTCCAGCATAGCCAATTAGAATGTTTGTACTTCAAAGGGAGCACTCAGCCCAGAAGGCCTGTTATAGGGAATGTGCAATCTCAGATTTCTGTGCTGAAAATACGTGTTTATCTTTAATCACATCTGAGTCAGGATGTCTGCAAGGCAAAAGAGCATCTGTGGTGGTGGGGTGAATAACCGAACAGTGGTGAGACATGAGTCCTGAACTGTATGGACTGTAGACACTGCAAATACACATGAACATGAGTAGGACTGAAGTATTTCCATCTTTGACTGCCAATTTTTTGCTAGGCAGGTAACTTTAAATTATGGAAACCCTGAACCAAGCATGTAAGCAGCAGTGATGTCTTTTTATTACACTGGGAAAAATCTTGGGTTTCTTCTTAATGTATCGTGACATATGAGCATGCTGTTTGAATATCTAGCAGTGACAATTTAAAAGGAACTGAACAAATAAATTTAGGCTGTGGAATTAGTGAAATCAGGGAGGAAAACTAGTTTTTAAGGAAACTTCATCAGTTGGTGTAAAACTTATATTGTCATTACCTAGCATAGCAAAATATTGAACACAATATGGGGTAGGTCTTTTCTTACGAGTTACTGAGCAGTGAAGTGCTCTGTTAAATTGCAAGAGTGCCACTTTCTGAATGCAGGTGTGCACATCTGGTGAGGAGCAGGCTGGCATGCCCAGCCACACGGGTGTGTAGTCACATCCTTGTCAGTAAAGAGCATCAGCACTCACCAACTAACAGAGGAAGTGACTGGTGAACCCTGAAAAAAGATTTTTACAATTTTTTTTTAATCAGGTTGATTGACATTTTGCAATCTGTTCATTGAGAAAGACCTATTTTTGATAGATCTACTTTTATTGAGAACACTTTCTGTGAGAAGTTTTGAAAACTGTTGAAGCATTTTGTGCTGTCAATCTTTTAAGTCAAAACTACATTTTTAAGATCAGCGGTGGTTTTTCATTTCCAGAGTTAAGGTACCTGACAAAGAATAATCAAGAATGGAAAAACATGAAAAACAAAATAAAACATTGTACTTTACCCAAATAAAATAATTTCTAAAACCACTAACTTGCAAAATATTGTACCTGACTTTTCATTTGGACCTGAGGATTTTTTGAACTCAGACATTCTTCCTGAGACAAAAATAATTTTCCTTTCTATTCTATCCAGAGGGACTAGTCAGAAAAAAAATGCTGTTTTCTATTACTATTTTTGTCCCTAAGCGTTTTTGCTTTCTGTATTTTTTTTCCTATTTTCCTTCCTTTCCTTTCTTAAAATGCCCTATCTACTAAAAAGCAGAAGAAAATTGAGTCTGGAACCCAAGATTCTTTGCTCTTGCTCTCCTCTTTTCCTCTGTTTATTCAGAAGGAGTAAGAAAAGAGCTATATTAAGCTGAAATTTTATTCTGCTGTTCTCTCTCTGTTGAACAAAAGATAGTCCACTAAAGCCACTGAATCACAGATAACACTTCTCCAGGCAACATTATTAGGAACTGACAGCTGGAGATAGATGAAGATCTCATCTTTTAAAGAAAAAAGTACATTTAATTTCCTTTGTACATAAAATAGAGAGCACAGCATTGTGTATCTGAAGATAAAAAGAGATCCCAGGGTATGCTGGGTGGCATCCTTACAGAGATATAATACTGGTCTGTGTTCTGAGCTTACATTGAGCTTTAAATTCAAATTCATTTAGAAACAACTATTCTTCAATTCATGGTAGACAGTGAACTTCAAAAAAAGAGGGTGCCATTTTACAGCCAGTTCCATTAGAAAAGAACAGCTCAGAGAATGAATTGTTACCTTTTTGGAGGAACACTGGAAGACAGAACAGGAAGAGGAGGGAGAAGGGATCTCTAAGGCAGAGAGATGGGTTTTGTCCCTGGTCCTCAAGGGATCATCCTGGGAGCCACTAGGCGTCCTTGAGGTTGATACCACAATGGATTCAACACTGAACACACACAATGGAGTTGGTATTGAACATCAAGGATCTCATCAACTACCTTCTACCTTCAAACAGACATGCTAAAAAGCTATGGTCATTTTTTCCACCAGCTGAGGCACATCATGCCAGGCTCCAAACATGCCAGGTGAAAGGGCATGAATTTCTTCTACATGGCAATGTACGCCCTTATTTCTGGGGGACTTTTTTGATGTGTTTTTTTTTCCTTTCTCAAGGAACCTGTGACTATGACATATATACTATGCACATTTGCAATGTATAAGCATATTTCATCTGTCCTTTCTGTAGCATTACCACCTGCTGCTTTGGTAGCATTTGATTTTAACACGTCCCAAGCAGCACGGAAACAGTGAGGGTGAAACTTTGCTTGCCTGTGTTAAGCAAGACAGTTACACATGCAGTTAAAACATGTGTTTAACAAGAAAATATGGTCAGTCTGATTCCAGTGGCATGAAAGACTGCTTTTGGCTCCTGGAGAGAGTACAAGTTTTAAGAAAAACATCTGTATGGAGCTTTTGTTTCTAAGTCTAGAGACTATCTGTGTGTTGGCTGAGCCTGGTTGCAAGCCCTTGTAAGAAATGAAGGCCTAACACTAAGCAATTACCCTCCTTTGATTAAAGGGTTCTACTTCGCTAGTCTAAAATAAGAGTGGAAATTTTTTTGTGAACCTTACTCCACTGAAGGATGAAAGGTGGTTTTCCACTGAAAACACTGGCAAAAAGCAGCTCCTCTGACCATAAAAGCTTTGAGGAAAATTCCTTGACCATCTGCATGTAAAAACAGTTATTCTGCTTTCCTAAGACTTGAAATCATGCCCTTCTTTATTTATTTTTAAATTTTTTTTTCCAAGTGGACATAGTAGCAAAGGATAATATTTGGCTTTCCCATTTCTTGCAGAAATAAGTGCCTCTGGAAAACACAGAATATAAAATGAAACTTGCCCTGGATTCAAGCTAGAAATGCAAAGGCAAGATCAGAAGTACAGGTCTGTGTAGTTATTTCACATGGTAAAAACTACTGTTTTGAGTTTCACCTATTCACAGGCAAGCACAGTGAAACACTAAGTGCCCATGTAAAACATCCAATGAGCACTGACCTTCAAATTTCTCTAAATTGCTGCTTCTCTGTGAAGAAATGGATTTCTTCCTCTGCTTTTTGGGATTAGTCCCCAGCTGATGATGGGATAGACCTAAGCTGCTTTTCAGAAGTTTCTGCATTCTATATTCTGATCTAAAACTCCCATCACTCATGTCTTATTACACCATGACCTATCTTTTTTGGGTACTAGACCCTTTTTCAAGACCTTGGAAGATCACTATGAGCAAGATTGCTCTCTACATTCTGATTCTCTAAGTTTTTAATATCCAACTGCTCCTCCAGATGTATTTAGGAACTTCAAAATTCAACTGCTGTGCTACTCATTAGTTTTGAAAGCTTTTTTGCATCACAGCAGCTACAGCTTTTACTAAGGCTCTCCTTCATCTGTTACAGCTGAACTGAGATATTGAGCATTTTGGGTCACACATGCATCTGTAGATTCAAAATGCTGTAGGAAAACAGCTCTCAATAAGCAGGATATCAGAGGGCAGATCTCACATAGAGGTCTGGGCAGCATTCTGAGCTGCAGACAGCTGCCACCAGGAACCATGCAGGCAGATACCCTCATTCCTGTGGTGCTATTCTGACCTCTGTCCTGGAGACAGGTGCCCCAGATTTCTTCCAATTCTATGTCCTGATGCTTTTCCTGTTATGGAAGATCCCAAAGACCACCCTTTCTACAGCTTCACTGAGGGATAAACACCTTCTTTACTGTCAGAACAGGGATTTTGAAACTGATTTTTCAGCCCACATACACACAGACACCTATCCAGGCTTGCTTCTTTTATTTCTAATTTCAGCAACACTGATTAGAAGATCTGGCTTCTTCAGTCCTCTCTTTTACCTTTGTAATACACAACACCTCTCACTAAAGCCTTGTTTTCATCCTCCTCAGAACTGTGTATGCCAGTTACCAAAGAGGATGCAAAAATGTCAATCAGTGTCTCAGATTGACAAGTGCTTAATTACCTGTGACCCCCTCCACTCACAGATGTTTAGAATTATGATTCAGGAGCTGAACAAAGTTGTCTTCAGAAGCCTTAAAGATAACTAGAAGTGCTCTAACTGGCTTTCAAAAGGATAGCTCAAATAAGCACCCAAACTGAGCATGAATTTGGAACTAACTGAAGTTTGCATCTCCTTGCTACTGTTATGAACTATAATTCTGCACATTTCTGGAGTGTCTTCTACTCTAGGTTGCATGACAACTTAAGAGACTTAACTGGTTCTCAACATACTTTTCAAAAGTATTATTTCCAATTCAATGGGTAAGAAAAGCACAGCATAAAACATCAATCCATTGCTCAATGAATGGCAGTAAAGATGAATTGCTGAAATGGCCCTTCCCATTTTAGGAAAAGTACAGCTTCTGTACCAGCTACTGTTGGTTCAGGGCTTTTTTGTAATTCATAAATGAGTCAACATTAAAAAAATTATTAAAATAAGTCAACATAAAAAAATTATTAAAATAAGTTTTTATTTTAGTGGATGATAAATAGATACAGCTGTCTTCTAAAATGGAAGGTGAAGAAAAGGCCAAGTTGGAAAGTTTTCCAACTGCATATAATTTTTTTCTCAGAGATGCTAAGATAAATCCATTACTTTCCAGAGAGGCCACTTCAAAGGTAGTTACAAATATGCCCTCTGAAACTACAGGATTTAGTGCCTAAGAAAAAGGGAAAGGCGGGGGGACCCCACAACTAGCAAACAATCAACTAAAATCTGGTCCCAAGTTATGACATAAGAAATTCCTCCATATAAGTATTTATTTACAACTACATTCCAAATCTGATGAAGTAAGATGACCATTCCCAAAACAGTCTTTGCAGAATATCAAATCACTAAAAATACACAGGATATTTCAGTGAGTGTTTTGTTCATCAAGAAAACTGATAAGCTTAAGGGCTTCATGCAAGAGAAATATCTTTGCTTCTTCCTGTGGGGGAAGGGGCTCCTTCTCCTACACATGCTGTTCTTAGAAATCCCTGTGTTTATTTCAGGAGCAGCACTGGTCCATATTGTGAGCCATCATGCCTGGGAGCTGAGCACGCCTCTCCATATGCAAAGCAATGGCAGCTTCCATTATCCTTCAATCAAAGCAGGGAAAAGGAAGATGTGCATCCTCTCAAAAAGGCAGTGAATTTGCAGAGTCCACACCAGTGGGGAATGTAAAGATGTATTTCCAATGGTCCAGCTCTCACTGTAACAGTAGCAGTGATGCAGCAAGAGTCCTACCTGAGAGAACACTGTCAGTGTAGCCAAAGCTCTGATGTCCTTAGAATGATCGATCTTGGAGGCAATGGAACTGCACCTGAACTTGAGAGTTGAAAAAGTGCTTAACAAGTTATGCAGTATTAATTAGTCCTTATTTGTCATATTTATATTTTATTTGCCTAATGGCAAAAAAATTAAACCAGTTTCCTCCTTATCTAGGTCTAGCACAGCTTAATGCCTTTGTATTCTAGTTTTTCACTGGTTCCCCTATAGCATTTATTATTACCTACTCTTGCATTGTTCCTCTTATTCCTCTCCTGTGTGGTTTAATTTGTTGATACTTTGATTTAGAAGCAGAGATACCTATGACATTGAACAGGGAAATACACAAACACAAAGCTCCAACTTTGTTCCAGATTTCATCCACCACTTTCTGAAAACATGCACAAAACATGCCTAAGATATTTTAAGTGATGCTTTTTGAATTCCTTTATAACTCCCTAAAACTCAATGTTAATTCTTCCTCCTGAGTGAAAGACTGGGCCTCACCACTGACAATCTAAAGAAAATGAAGTGCCGAGAGAAGATTTACATGAGGGCAAGGAGCCTACCCTAAAAAAGTGTCCAAAAGGATATGCAGATTACATGTGACACACCCTGCAGAGGGGAGTAAGGCCACACCTTTTCCAAACACAGTTCCAAAAGGATTAACATATAGGCATCACTGAGAGTTTTGAAACAAGAATCTGTTGCTAATGTATGCTCTAATGCTCCATTCCTCTGATGAGGAGTTTCACAAGTATGTTGCAACACCTTACAAAAGCGTCACTTCATTTGAAAAATTGAGTAGATGCTTCTTCATTGAACTCTCTCAGCAGAAGGGTTCCTGAATGTTAACAACGTCCTCTAACAGCAAATATTTAGCACATGAAGACAAATACAAAAAGATAAGCATTTCAGAAGAACTGATTGGAACATAAAAATTTTCTATGCACATGCACAAATATACATGTAATAATACATGTGAGATGAACTTTGCCTCTATGTAGTGGTTCAAGAAGATTCTGCTACAATATTTACTCACAGAGAAGCAGCACAGCTCTTTGCTAAGAAGGGTTCTTCCAATTTAAACTGAGAGGTTCCAGTGCAGAGGTCCAGCCTGCATAAAGGTATCAATAAACTAATCACAGAAATTTAACCACTGCTAAAATGTTATTTGACCAATTATCAGCTGACACTCAGTACATGCCTTTATGCAGTCCCTGGAAATGAAACACAAGACTATTATTTAGCCAAAATTGGACTCATTGTCCTGAACAGCTCATATGCCTGTGGAGTCCCTTCCAAGCTAAAGAGCCTGAAGTCATGCAGGGGCTCCCTGAAGCAGCACTTAGCTGGTCACACACATCTAGATGACAGCACTGTTGTTCTCATTAGGATGACAACTTCTGGTACTGACAAGTGACTCTTGAAATGGTATTCCTTGCTGAAGCAGTTTTGAATGTTAGAGACTGAAAAACAATGGGATATTCTCAGTAGAATAATCAGCTTTTTTTAATTGAAAATTCACATATACAGCCTGTGGTACTCTACACAAATGGATGCAAACAAAGAGCTTCATATAATACAGTGCCTTTTGGACTGATCTCACAATGACTTATATATACACCAGCTGAATTGTTCAGTGCAAACTCTCCCATGTCTGTTCCTGACACTGGATTAAAAATTAAGACAGTCCAGCCTGAGACGTTTTTTTCAGAGGCACCAAAGGTGGCTTGCTCAGTCTTGAGACTCTGTCTTGAGACGGAGAGCCTCCCGCCGTTGTTTCTGAACCGTCCTGGAATCTTCCCACAGACTGGGTCCTCTGATGTTCTCCCAGTTATCCAAGTTAGATTTTTCCAGCTTCTGCAGACAAACAGCAAAAATAACAGGGTCACTTTGACAGATCCATGATTTAAAGTACATATGATTCAAAACTGATTTCTTTTTTCAACAGAAACTCAGTATCACCATTGTTGATGAACTTTCATCTACCCTGCATGAGAAGTTCAACAAGAAGGAAAAAAATCTAGTAGTTATCCATATAGCTACATAAATGACTAAGACAGGCATTACTGCATCTGCTTGTCAGCAGGTAAGTAACACTTAAGGACAGGAAGCACTGCAGCATCTGAGCAAGACCGAAGATACCTGGTTTCACTTTTTCTCCTCTCACCTTGTTTTCCAGATCTGTTCTTCAACTGCAAGTCTGCCAAGCACTGAAGTAGTAGGAATGACAAGCATTGGTAGAGCTCAAACAGAAGGATTAGCAATTAGTGAGCTGAAGTATCCTGTCAGCAAAAACACAAAGCATGCTGGAAAAGATTCATTATCTAGCACGAAGAGAGACAGCAATGGTGCAAACCCCTTCAATCCATGTGGTTTTAACTTGAGAGAGGAATGCAATGCTTTCTGCTGACTAGTTTCTCATGGTACCCAGCCACCACAGACAGGCCTCTTACTCAGTCATACATGAGATAATGCTGATTGAACTGTCAGGTACTGAAAAACTAGATTTAATTGCCTTCTTGCCTACTCCTTTCATCCCTCCTCAGAACTACCAATGACTCAGAGGCAACAAAAATGAAGAACAGGTGCCCTTCTGGCTTCAGCCACCATGTACTGCAGTCAAAGAACACAAACCCATATTGAATCTTCACAGTCCCATTGGCAGAGGCACAGCTGTCCCTTCCCAGGACACAGACCTCAAGCCTCCCATGTCAACTGTGGAACAGCACATTGCACACCATGGGGAGACTGAGGAGAGGGTCTGCACCACTGCCAGGATCAGTGCTGTCATAGATGCTACTAACCAGGGCAACAGTGCATTCCAGTAATGAATGATATGTACCGCAGTGGGACTTAAACCTGACCTGGGATCAAGGCCTCATCTCAGCAAATGATGTAAAAATACACCAGAAAATACTTAATCTTGCCCTGAGCCCGTGGCCTAATTTGTCTATTATCAATCATTAAAAAAAGTGGCAAACACCCAGGGACTTGAATAATAGTTGCAGAAAAATTCAACAGCTATAACAGAATAGACCTGCTGCTATTAGTTCATGTTATGTTAAAGTTTCCTGACACTTCTACAATTGAGGAAATTGCAATGAGGTTAGTCAGATATCAAAAGAAATTAGGCAACACTCTACAGAAGATGTATGAGAACACATGCACAAATTTAGCAGACTTTCACAAGGTAGGAGCAACTGAATTTTTTGTACAGTAGAGTTGGCATAGGTCTTTCTGAAGAATTGTCTTTATTACTTTATACATCTTATGCTTAGCTGGTACTTCATTTCAACCAGAAGGCATTTGAGCTGACATGGAAGGAGAGAGAAGGAGGAAAGGTACTCATCATCCCACACAACAGTGACTTTCCCCTCTGATTGCAAATTTGGAATTTAACATCTGATTCTAATGGAAGCTTCAAGGAAACCTACACTTAAAATAACTTTGTGATTTAACAGAAGGGATGCATGCTAATTTAATTCAACACAAAGGTATCACACACCTGTGAGGATTCAGCTATTCCAAAACTGTTTGTCTCCTGAAGCCTGAACATTAATCAACTTTTAAAATAAGTGCAACAAAACTTGTGGTATCTAAAGATAGGCTACATAAAGAAGTCTATCAAAAGAGATGTGTACTGAAGATCTTTACAAAAAAGTTCATATTAATTTGTCCCTGAAACTTCACAAAGGCTTTACAAAGAGGAGGTTTGTCAAAAACAGGAAGCATTTCAAAACTACAGTATCCAAACAAACCAGTACCAGAAAGTATCTTGTCAGTTTCCAATAGAAATCATAATGGTACCTAGAAAACACACTGGGATGCACTGACAGAATAAAACAACCACGGGTTATGTACATTGAATGAGATGATAAATAAGATCTATTGATCAATTAAAATATAAAGAAAAAAGGTTCTAATGCATACATACGAAGACTATATTTTTTTATTATCATTATATTTACAGAGACCATTAACATTTTCTGTCATGTATAAACACTTTGTAGTATCTTACTGCAATTCAAGAAGAAAGCACCTTCCTTACTACCATGAGACAGTATCTGCAAAAATTTTGTTTATGGGATAGTTATCAGTTATCATAAGGCAGAATGATTTGACATACCAACTTTCTGAACTGATGCCACCCAAAACTGGAATAACAGAGCACTCCTGTTGCATGTGGATAAGCATAAGAAGGAATATCACCATTGAAAGGTGAAAATCTGTTCTGCAATGTTTTCCTATTAAATAACTATTTTCACATACATCTGTGCTTGTTCTGGATGGGGTAGAGTTAAAATTTTTTACAGTAGCAAATACAGGGATACGTTTTGGATTTGTGTTGAAAACAGTGTTAGTAACACAGGGATGTTTTCATTACTGCTGAGCAGCTCACACAGTGCCAAGGCTGTCTCTGCTTCTCACTCCACCCCACCTGTCAGCGACCTGAGGGTGCACAGGAGGGCACACAGCTGGGGCAGGTGACCCAGCTGACCACAGGGATATCCCACACCATAAGGCACCGTGCTCAGCATGTAAAGCTGGGGAAGAAGAAGGAACGGGGGACATGCAGAGAGATGGAGTTTGTCATTCAAAGCAACCTTTAGATGTGATGAAGCCCTGCTCTCACAGAAATGGCTGAATACCTGCTGCCCATGGGAATTGGGAAATGAATTCCTGGTTTTGTTTTGCTTACACCAGCACCTTATGCTTTAGCTACTAATCTGTCTTTATCTCACTCTACAAGTTTCCTCACTTTCACCCTTCCAAATCTCTCCTCCATCCCATCATGGGGAAGCGAGTGAGTGGCTGCGTGGGGCTTGGCTGCTGGGGTTAAACCAGGACAGTACCTCACATACAACTGAGTAAAACCCTTCCCTTTCTGCTTGGTCACTGACATGAAAATTCTTACAACAGAATCAGCCCAGAATAAATAGCTGCATTAGATGTAGGCTAATGACATGCACATAGCTACATTTTAAATTCATCTCAGTGATGAGAGTAAAACCAGATTGACAGTCCTCTTAATTAGGTGCAGCACAAGCTGCAAAGTTACACAGCTCCTACAGATTGCCTGAGCTATGCAGTGAGAATTCAGGCAAGCAGGTAATTTGGCTCTCAGATAAAGCTGAAGTCAACATCTTTCATTTCATCTGTCTAGGTCTTCTTAATTTCTTATTTCTTTTTTTCATTTTAGTCACTTGGACTCTGCCTACCTAACTTTATGAAGACACCACATCACATGTTAAACTACTCCCAGCTTTTACTAAACTGAAATTCATATTAACTGGAAGGCTAAAAACCAAAAGACTTCTCCCAGTTCAAATGTACTGAACACTCAATCATTGGAGACTACAGTGAAATGTAATCAGATCAGATCAGCAGCACTTTTCCTGCTTGTCTCAAATAGCCCAAAGGATATTGAAAATTAGCTGTTTAAAGTAAGATCAGTATAGTCCATTAAATCTACTGATTCACTCCCTAAATCAGCTAAACTGCCTCTTAAGAGTACAGGACTGACAGAAGCTGTAAATTCAAGGAAAAAAAATGCAGTTATTCAGACAGGCACAGTGAAAAAGAAAAGTATGTTCTACTGTTTGCCACACTTGACTTTTAAGACTTGTTAAACACCTTGACTGGTTAAATAGTACCAAAAAAGACATAAAAAGACTTTCGCTTCTTAATTACTGGTTCAAATGCCCGCCTTAAATAGAAGTTCTAAGCCTCTGACAGCCTTAAAATAAAATAACATTTTAAAAAGAGTTTGAATTCTACTCTTGTAGGATAGTCTTCATGCCACAATACACAAACTGAAGTCTGCAGAAATTCATTTAGAATTATTAAGTGTTCAGGCTGAGTGAATTCAAGGTGGCTGCTTGCAAAAAATGTTTGGCTTTAGTCTCAGTTCCTCACATGTGAAAGAAGGGATAAGAGAATCCTGTTTACTTTACAGCTTGATGAAATAAATTCTGTGATGAACACCACAGAAAGAAATAGCTCTGATATAGAGACACAATTATTTCCTATCATTACAGTAAGCAAACCCATTTGCAGACAAAAGATGAGCCAGGGAAAAATATCCTCATGGCTGTAAGAGGCAGTGAAAGAATTAAACCAATTGAACAGTCTGTTTTTTTAAAAGCGTCAAAAAAGCTTGAAGACACAAAAAGTATATTGAGGAGCTCTAGAATGATATACAGATGAAGAGGTAAAGAATTACAGCTAATACTGAATCTGCTGTCTTGTGCATGACTGAAAATCTGAACATCATCACCCTGATACAGCTTTAGTGGGGTTTTTTTGTAACTCTTTCCCAGAGCCATTTTTTGACATCTCATTTTCTTAATATAAACTGGGTGTTACTTACTTCGCCTAGGAAGTGACATAGTTTAATATCTGCAATTAGTGATTTAATAATCTGGGATTTAATAGTCCATGATTAGTGATTGAATACTCAGTTTAAAAAGAAGTATTTTTTTCCAATTAGAGAATGTTTCGTTTTTATGATATTAGTAAACAAGCAAGTTAGTAAGCAGCAAACTATGGCCAGAATAAGACTGCTTTTTGTTCATTAAGGGAAGAACTGTGCGGGGGTGAGAGGGGACTGGCATGTAAGCATGCAAAGAGCTGCTTCTCCTTTTGGCTTTGCTGAAGACTGGCAAAAACCAATAGAGGCTTTGTTGCTTAATTCAATGGGATCCAATGGCATTCATCTATGGCACAATTAATTAATCTATGGTGAACTGGTTTAAGACACTCTTTCCCCATGCGTTATTTTCCTTTTAATTATGCCAATTCAACAATGTGGGGCTGTGCTCCAACCAGAAAAAACAAAATAGTTTAGGAAAATAAATTCATACTGCTTATGAACAAATCCTATATAAGCACAGGACTATGGAAACACTTGAACTGGCTGAAGGAAACACTGGGTGGAGAGAGAAGAGAAACATTTTGAGTGACTATGTCACAGAAGATGTGTATTGAGGAACTGAACCACCAGTTTGTCTGTGCAACCTTTTCCCCATGCAAAGCATGCAAACAGAACTTGCCTCCACCTCAGAAGTGTCACAGAGTTTAATTAACGTTCACAGAGTACTCTCATAGTTTTATGTGAAGGTGTTACCTTCAGTGATAAAAAGTGCTCAGTAAACTAAACAATTATATCACCTGGTCAAAACTACATGATTACACCACCTTGAATTTTTAACACAAGAGAAAATTACGTAAGACAGACTTCCATCAGGAATTAGACCTTGCCAAGATTTCCTCCTAATGTACAATTACAAGCAGTTTTCCCTCTTAAAATTCAGAATCTCTTGGAAACCACATTAAATCTCAGAGGATAATCCAGTGCCATTTATGCATTACACCTGCAGATCACCCAAGATGGATTTCTCAGACCAAAAGATTCACAAGTTTTATGATAAAGTCAACAGAATGCATGCAAGGGTCATTTACTTTTAGTGTATCTTCTTTTCCTAAGCAAAAATGTAACTCAGAAAGGTCCAACATAAATAATAACATGAGCGCAATATTGCAACTTCAAGATCAAACATCCTATATTCAGCAAATTCCACTTTTAATTAAGCAATTAAGTACATTTAGGGTAGTTTTCATTTCTCTCGTATAGAAGGTTTTATCAAGCTATGGTTATTCTGCCCTAGAAAGAGAAGTGCTGCTTACTAAGATTTATCCCTAAATTCACTACTTGGGAGACCTAGCCAAGTCAACAGGACCAAGGAATTTCCCAAATCTGACTGCTTGGTCTTGCTAAGTTTATATCACACTAAACTTTGTAAAGGGATGTCCTAGTTACTGCAGCACAAGTCTCTAAAATAGGAGCAGCCAGGGACAGACTTTTGGGATGTTTGCAGCATCTTTTTCAACTAAATAAAGGTGAACTTGACTGAAGGGGATATATGATCTTTAACAGTGCAGGAGACCAGTAAGACTGAAAAATGACAGTTCTGCTGCTGCTAAGAAGAGCATACAGGTTTCTACAGCAGCCCAGGAAACCCTCCTGACACCAGAGAAATGGTTTACTTCAAACAACTTCCTAAGACTGTGGATACTTGGAAGTGTGGACAATTTTTTTTACCTTCTGTATATAAAATTGGCACAGTCTGTCCTTCTAATAAAGATAAAAAGATACTCTAATAAAAAAAGGATGAGGTGTACCAGGATAAAAAAATATGAGACCCATGAGTCACACATGGTGTTTTTCCTTCTGAAGAGATATGAAAAACAAGATTTCTTATGTGAGAGGGAAAAGCTGCAATGCATACCACAGCAAAGGGCTAAGAGATTACCACAACAAGAAATGATCAGTTACCACCATGAAACTACTAACAGAAGTGTGTCGGCATAAGAAAAGAAACACCTAGAGAAGGTTTACAACAACAGTGGCAAATTAAATTTAAATCCAGGCCATTAAGTAACTACTTTAAAGTAATCACACTCCTTAAATCAGCAGTCAATTGTACCAAGCAGTTGACCCTTCTGAATTTGTGGGCTCAATCTCCTGCCTCTCACATGCTCCCCCCTTAACCCTGGTCTCAGTTGGTTCAGGTAACATTCACACAGTTAGTGTAGTTTAGGACTTCTGCTTCTCATCTACACTTCCCTGCTGATTTTCCACTCAACTCTCTTCCAGAACTTGCTCATCAATTTATATGCTGAAACAGAATGCTTTTTTCTGTTGAGAAACTATGATTTGGGCAAAATATTAACAGGGCAATTTCAAATCTTTCAGCCATAAATAGTTTTCAGTAACATCCATGGCTACTGTTTGATTTGTGCTGCTGGGCAATTTCTCATAGGGAAAAAAATCCTCCTGTGTCTTCTCTGTGGCTAACATCCCCTTTCTAATTGATGAAGACAGTAATAGGAGTGTTATTCCTGTACTGTACTGCCAGTAACAGTAAAGCTACTTCTCAGCAATACTGCTGAATGTACAGTTCACAAACAATATGTAACTGTACCTTTCATTCTATCAGAACCAACAGGTCTTCAAATCAAACCAAAAATACTTCTGTCTTAGAAAGATCAAGGCATTTTTAAAATTTTCACAAGCATGAAGATGAAGTTTTAGAACGTAAGGTCTGGGGTCTTTCTAGATCTGGAAGGTATTTTGGTTTTGAACTGCATTGTGCTTAAAGACTATTTATGTTGGAGCTGTAAGATGGCACAGGGGGACACTAGCTCTCCAATGACTTGAGGGGAAGATGCTATGAACAAGATGGATTATTACATATTGAATTACCAACACCATTTTCCTCAGCCTTTTAACTTCTCAGTGATGCCTCCCAGCTATACTGGGCAAATACCAGCAAGTTTTATCAGACACACAGTGAAGTCAGGGGTTAAACTTGGGAACTTCTCCATTTAGTTTTTAGAAATTTGATTATTTAGCTAAGAATTGTTCAAACTCCACAGTCAGCCTCCACCAGAATCTTGTGTATAATTTTTTCTGTTTGATCAGTAAACCTGTTAGGACAAGCAGTAACCCATTCTCTGACAGTAACTTATTAAAGCAGAGTACATTTTTGTAGTATAGTTTGAACATTAAATAATGATGGTAACAATAATTTGAGAAGCAAAGAACATGCAAGAATTGTATAATAATTTTTTAAAGCATTTCACATTTAGATTTGATTGTCCATGTGGACATCACTGGAAGTACACTGACAATCACAAAAATATTCCAAAAATTGGTGAAAAAAAGAGACAAAAATCTAAGAAAAATAAACAGGAGGATTTTCTTGCAAAAAGCCACTTTGCCTGGTTGCTGAGACAAGAACTTCCTTCAAAATTACGTGTTTTGCTGTATCATCTTCAGAAGGAGACAATGAGAGAAACATACATGGCCTCAGCTGTGTAGCTAAATTCCCACACACTACACCAAAGTTACTTCATATTTCATACCAAAGATCCAACAATTCCCCACTGGAGGCCCATCAGCAAGGCAGAATGTTTAACATTTTCACCTAGCCAGCTGCACAAGTTCCCCATACTGGCTACCTGGCAGAAGCTAGCAGCATTCCTTAACACAGTAAGTGGAAGAATTCAGCCATGATGTGTGCATACAACTTGCCCTACTCAAACTTTTGGGGTTTTTTGTGGCTGAGACAACACACAGTGTTGGCCCTAGAGTTGGTCAATTCATGTGGCATTAAAAACCAAGAAAACACACATGAAATGCAAGTTGGTACTAAGGATTCTATTTTGGAGAGAGGAGAAAGAGTGAAGGATGAGAAGAGATTATTTGCAACAGTCCCAACCATGTTTGCTGTCTGACTGATAATCACTCACCTTGTTTTCCATCTATGAGACATCAGTGTCTTCTTATTGGATAGGGGAAGTGCAAACGCAACACATATGAAAGAAACAGTTCTCAATTAAGGAAAAATCCTGTGCTAAGAGATGACCAGGAAAGAATTTACAGGACTATAAATAGAGATGCATTCCAGAAATAACACCAGTAAAAAGTGATACCCTATGAACTTTACTCTGGATGCTTTCTTCCTGCAGGAGACTTTTCCGTCACAAATCTTCCTGTGCCAAACCCACCACCAAGTTCCACCTTCTTGTGTTTCTCTGTGAAAAACTATGAACACAGTTCATAGATTGAACACATCGAACTATGGTACAGGAAACTACTGAGATGTCAAGAAGAAAAGGTCAAAACTGTAGGCTGACTATGGACTGTACATCTACTCAAAATAAAATGCCTAACACAAACTATCTGAACTAAAATTCTTTCCCATGGCAGTTTCTACTGATGATAAAGTAACGTGACTTTGTACTTCTCTACAAAACACTGTGTTGAAGACTCACAATTAAATAAAAACCTAAAAGAACATTTCACATATGAGTAAACTGAGATGCAAGAAACTCAGCTTGTCCCAGACACAACCGGGAGGGCAGTCAGAACCTAATGGCTAGGCTGGACAATACACCAAGAAAGAAGAGCATGGGAAGGAAGAGAGTGATTAAAGGGAGAAGAAAAGTATCTCAACCCCTATTTATCTCAACCTATTTATTGTCATAACAGTCACTAAGGAGGGATATTTTCCCAACATCTCTGTAAGCTCTCAAAGAGATCAAGGCATTTAGCCACCAGTATCTTCACAGACATTGAAGCAAATCCATTCAATAAACTAATCTGTTAATTCTTGAGCAGCAACAAAATCAGTAATCCTTTGGTAGTGATAATGACAGCAACAAGACACTTGCAGATTTCAGCAACTGGCATCCAGGAATTTCTTTCTAGAGCATTCCTGATGTCCATACACTTGGATGCAATTACTGTGTTACTACACTGTCACTCCCTGAAAAAAAGTTTCATCCATTCTGCTGGCACCTCAATCCCTGAAGTTATGTCAAATGAGCAATAAGTGGCCTGAATCTTTTTCAGAAGAGCTTATTCAAATTCTTCTTTTAAGACAGTAAATATATAGGTTATATTCCCAAAACATCTCTCCATATACCTACTTTTAATTTTTGAACTGTCCTCAATATACATTTTAATACTGTAATTACAAGTCTTTTCTGTAATTCTCAGGACAAACAATTAAAAAACTTCTGTCCAGAGCTAATGTTGACTTTCTGTGATTTATCAAATTTTAAGAAATGAAACCTGCTCAACATTCACACTCTTTAAGTCAAGAAAGCAGCATTCTCTAGTTTGACCAGCCAGACCAGCCTATTATGTCAATTATGCCATCCTTTCAACCAGTTGAAGAAAAACTTTAAAGTTTTAGTTTTGATATTCTGAAACACAAAAGACTCATTTTTCTTGCTGTTGTGTTCCAATTATGTTCCCAGCTACTAAGAATGCATCTTATAATTTTACTATATTTTCTGCAATAAAATATGTTCAATCACTATCACTTTCTTCCTACAAAAGCATTTATATGAAAGCACTATTCTTCTCAGTACCTTTAATATTATTTAAATCTTTAAGTTTCTTTTACGGAATTTTTTAGAGCCCTAAGAGCAGTCAGCCTGTTCTGCAATCTAATCTGTTCTTAAAGCCCTGTTCAAAACCCAGATACCAAAAGAAGAACCAGAATTTAGTATCACCTTCCTGCCCAGTGATGATTCCCAGAGAGCCATCATTCCCAGACTGAAATTTTCAGCAGTCACTGAAGTCATCCAAGGCCATTCTTAGAACATGGCTATAAATCATCAGAGCCTAGTAGGTATTAAATAAAATCTTGTTTGATTATTAAGGGGCTTGGATTTGAATACAAAGGACTTTTTACTGTAAAAAAATACAGATATGTTTTTTGAATGTTGCTACTTTGCCAACATGGTTACTCATTATTTTACATCCTCGTTATTTTATTCTTGGTTTGCTGCACTGCCATCTTCTTACCCCATCCTTGTCAGATTACTTATCAGACAGCTCTGATGCCCTTAGCATCTTTTATCAGTCTTCCCTGCTTTAGAACTAACTCATTTACTGTTTCCATAGCAATCCTTCACCTTTTTATTTATTGGGATATTTTTTCCTCTACTTTCAATTGCTATTGATTCCCACTGAATATCATGTATTTGACTCAAACTTAAATGATTTCTTTTTCATGGCAAAATGTTAGTAAATTCTTAAGGGAGTTTTTATTTGCTAGAAAAACTCTTAACAATAATTCTATATTTTGGGGTCTGATGTAATGGAGGCCAGATTTTTTAGTGTTTGTAAGACCATTAATTTCTACAGAAACCAAGTGCTAGAATAAGGAATGCTATTTTGAGACTGCATTAAACACATGAAGAGGAATGTACCACGATCGTTAAACAACCACAGGAATGGTTTTCACTCATCATAATAATCAGGTTTTTTTATCTCCTTTTTTCAAACAGCATTTTTGTCCTTTCAAATAAAATACTCTAGGCTTTTGTCACAGGTCAAACACTTGACATTTTTTACATTGTGTTCTACAAGGCCCAGCTCAGCAGCAGAACTACATTCACATTAGTACCAGCATCACTAGTGGAGAGAGCTGTGATTTATTAGGCAAAGGGGAGCAGCAGGGACTAATTGGTCATATGAGGACACAAAAGTGTGTGAGAGGAATGCATAAACAATGGAGAGTGCATGCAAAGGTAGCTTGCTCCTCTGGCATGTCCCAAGGCACAAGATAAATGCCATTATTAACAGATCTGAGATACAAGAAATGCAGTATGAATTACACATGTAAATTCTTCCTTCCTCAAAATAGTATCATGACCAGAAACATTCCTGTATAAAATAAACTTTTTATAGTTTGAGAAGATATAATTTAGTAAATTAGAAGGTCTTTATGTTAATTTCCTCACAATAAATTACGTCTATGATTATAACTTTTTACATCACCATGACCACCACATCAGAAACAAAATGCAGACTTCAACATGTTTGAAATATTGGAAATGTCTTTATTTTTTTTGCAATATGCCCATAAGGGCATATATGTATGCTTATAGAAGAAATTATGACATTCTAGAAGAATTCAGTATGTATTCAATATTGAATACATACATTTCTGTAAGGACAGTAAGATATTTTTTAAAGTCTTGGGGGGGGCCAAAGGACATTTGCATGTATTAGGCAACCACGCTTCAAAAGAGCTGGCACAGTATCCTCAGTAACAGCTGCAAATATAATGCT
Source organism: Rhabdornis inornatus (assembly GCA_013397075.1). NCBI lineage: Eukaryota > Metazoa > Chordata > Aves > Passeriformes > Rhabdornithidae > Rhabdornis > Rhabdornis inornatus. The sequence goes on along the minus strand of VWZS01000721.1, from coordinate 299,463 downwards.
AATAATATTGTAAAATAAGGCTTTACATATCAAAAGAGCAACTTTTATTTAAATGCCCTTTATCTCTTATCACATCATATTTAGTAACAGCCACCAGTGTAATCCTTCAGTGTGACCTATATATTGAATTAGAAGGTGTTCCTAAGAGCTGTATTTTGGACAAGTCAAAAAATAAAGAAGGGAGAAAAAACATCCACCCAAACCCCTCTAGTCTGGAAAAGATGGGGCCCACAGAAAACTACTCTCCTAAATGTCAACTGTAACAGGGTGATTGGCTAGATTTTGTCTACCAGAATACAGAGGTAATAGTAACTTAAAATTGTCACACACTTAGTGTGCAGCCTGCAAAGTATGTGCATGACTGCTGGTAGTTTTACAAGTTTCACTGAAGCAAGAAATTAATATGTGCTTGCAAGTTAGTGCCCATAGCAAAGTATATATTGATATTAGATTTCAAAACAATAATCCAAATCTATTTTCATTATGCAGATCCATTTGTTTTGTTGAACTGATCTGCCCTCTCTAACACCCAAGCACTATTCTAGAACAATTTCAGTCTGGGAACTATCTACAGTTTAGATTAAGAAAAAAATAAGATTGCTTCTGTCATTTCTGTCCATCAGAAAAGAGCCTCATTATCCAAGAAGGCTCGTAATACATTGTTATGCCAGATATATTTTATTAGCATTGATTTATCCATAAAGATAATGGAATTATGGCTATCTAAATATTATCCTTAACCTGTTTACTCATCTTCTGAAGAAAAACTAAGGTACATCTGCATATAGATCTGTTGATTTTGAGGTTAGGTATTGAGTTTAAGATGTGGTTCTTTTTACTGCTTGTGGCTCTTTTTACTTTTTCTTCCACATAAATAAATCAGAGCAGCCTTACAGTATACTGAATAGAAACTGAGACTCAGAAATCCCAGAGGCAATCAGAACTTAATGGATTTGTAAGTGTTGAGTCTCCACTGGAACTTTCCATCTTGTTATTCCCTGCATCAGATATCACAATTCTTTATAGCAGAGGAGAGCCCAAAACTATTTGCAATACTGGTAAAAACTAGCAAATATTTTGTGAAATTAGGCCTGTGAAAATACAAAAGGTAAGTTTTATTTTTATTTCAGACAAACCACAAAAGAATAACAGCATAGTAAAGTTGTATTATCAAGACCATGTACTGCCATTTGGACACCTAAGTATGAGAGCAATGGGTGCAATCAAGATCTTCAAAAGGCTTGTGACAGAAATGTGGTATGGGAAGAAAACAAATCTGTAGTCAGCATAAAGGCCACAGAGGTAGACGAAGTGTTAGTTGGACATTTGATTAAATTAATTTTAAAACATTAGGAATAATATTATATAGCTTTATCCTTTGTTTCTGGTCACAGGGAGGCTTTTCCCAGTTTTTCTAACATGGATCTTTGTAGGCCTGAAAATTTATGAGACTTGGGATAACTGAGTCAAAACAGACATTTTAGAGCTCAGTAATATTTGAAGAAAATGAATGTTGAGGGAAGAGAGAATTATTTCTCTATAAAGTTTTCTGAAACCATGTAAAAGGAATGACAGTTGTTTCAAAGATACACACAAATTTCAGAAGCAAGAAATAACACAAAATACATCATGCACATTGTTCTGTAATTTGGTCTAAAGATCATCCAAACTCATGCAGCAGAAGTGCTGACTTACATTTACACACATTCCCTCTCAGGCCAACATCAGCTCTGCATTTATAAACTAGGTTAACCACAGAAGTAGTGAATTTATTTGTACCACTGTACTTGATGCCTGGAAATCAAAGTAAAACTGTGTTCAGAAAGAAGCACTACGTGTTCAAAAACCTTTCTCTACATAAAACCTTGTTTTTATTGGACATCAGTGAGTCGAAGGCAGATGGTTGATCTAATTTTAGTTAGGGACAGATACGACCCACCCGCGGCCACGGTAATCAAGGGCAGTCAAGGTTATGGGCCCCAGGCAACAAATTTATTTTACCTCGTATTCAGATTCCAGTGTCACAGTGTTCGGTTTTAATTTTTCTTTCAAAGCTGGATCAACCTGAAAGACAAATAAAAATACAGCAAAAATGTTTGCTTTTAAGAATATTTTTTTAAAGAAACCGTAACTTGAAATAAACTGAATATTGGTACAGGCAAACCCTCCTCTCCTCTAAAAGAGTTTAGTGCCATTTGTCCCAATACCAGGATGATGAGCACAGAACAAGAATCAGGCTGAAAAGAAACAGGTCAACTGCCAAATTATTAAACTTCAAAGGAAAACACATTTTTAACTATAGCCTTGCACTTGCATTACCTTAGATACTTAAATCCGTACTTGTTTAATTTAAAACTGGTAAACTAAACAAAGCTTAAATAAATGAAACGAGCACAAGAAAGATAAAATTGGGATCATGTAACACACTATACTCCTTAACGTTGAGTTCAGTGAGTAGGTATACAATATATCCTGGTTTTCAAAGTCTAAGCATGAGCTGAATTTCCAATTTGCTAGTGAACACACAGCTCCTTCCTATTTTTGATTCTGTACTGACAGTGCTGATGTTTCCTGACACCTTTCAGATGCTTTTTAAAAGAACAAATCTAAGAACAGACATGTCAATGAACCACAGCAGACACATTTCACGTTTTAACTTCTTCTGAGCCCGGAAGAAGTGATGTTCATCCCTCCCTTTGCGAAATAACATCTGTCTCCCACAGGTCTAAGAGCAGAAGCTAAGGGCAAAAAGATAATTAGCGTTCTTCACGCTTAGAGAAAGCATTTTACCTTCTTCTCAAACAGCCACATACACAGTATTCAGACATAGTCTTTAGGCAAATTAATTAAAATACCAAATAACTCCTCCATGAGAGAACAATCTCATTTTTAGAGCTTAAAAACCAGAAGAGATGCATAAGGAGACTGGTAATGTGTGCAGTTCTGCATCTCTTGTACACTAGCCCAACTACAACTAATTCAGTGAAGAGAAGTTGCTACTCCTAATTTGCTGCTTCTTGATCTGAATGAAAAGAGCTCAGTAACCCCCATCACAACCAACGTCAAACATCTACAAGTATTCTAGAAAGCAAAAAGGAAGGCATATACCTAAGAGAATTCGCATGGCCAATGAGAAGATCCACCTTCAGATTTTCCCCTAACACAAGTTCCTACTCATCAGAGGTACTTAAAATACACATCTACTATGTATATTGATGGGAATTGCTCTGAAGAACTTCCCTAGGCCATAATGTTCCCCTTGATTACAGACACTCTCTGCTAGTTAGCATGCAGCCTGTGAGACCTCAGTTCCTACGGACGGATGCCCAGACATGCAAGTCTAACACCATCTGTCCATGGCCAGAGGTTTGATTTCCCAATCTCATCAGCGATCTGGCCATAGAAATACACACATTTGCAACCTCCAGACTCATTACTCTTGGGACCTAAGCCAAAGTATCTAAAATGGTTAATGTTTGTACCGGACACAGCTCCCACCTCTTGGTAATTTAAAGAAAAAAAATCATAAAACAGGATAGTGTCTCTGCATTGGCCCTCTACATCAAATAAAAAATTAAGTGCTCCATCTCTGTCTTGGCATTCAAGGCTGCTGCAGAACTGCCCCTCATCGAAGATGGATTGCATCTCTCCTGTGACCACGACCTCCAACAACAGCCATGCTTCATTAGAACAACGAACCCATCTATCACGCGCAGAAATGCAAAGTCTTTGGGTAGCCAGACAGGCTTTGAAGCTTGCCTTCACAGAGAGAAGTGATCATGGACCTCACTACATTCAGAACTAAATGCAAACACTATTTGTTATGCTTTGTGTTCTCACAATACCATATGGACAAGGGGAAATAAAAGCTCTAGTAAGTAAGGCAGCAACAGTTTTATTTCACCCCACATTTTCCCTTCATTTAATAATAAGGCAAAGTTTCACAGTTGAAACATCATTTTTACCTAATTAACTACAGCCAGAATTTAACTTACAAAGACAGTTCAATATCCCCATTATCAAGTTTTATTTCATCAATTTTTAATGTGTTTGTTTAATGGGTGTTGTTTGCATGGCCACATTTGTGAAATTCAAAGGCAAATAGTCAGTTAAGCTACTGCTGCTTCTCCTTCCTTCCAGCCCTTTCCATCTTCAGACTTCCTCCTGTCTTCATTCTCCTCTGCCTGCACAAAGACAGCTAAAACTGAGACACAGCATTTCAGTTTGATGCTGTAGCTTTAATAGTAACAAAAATGCAGAAATAAAGGAGCCTAGTTGAAATTTCTTTCTAAAAAATACCCTGCAAACGCAAAATGAACAGAGAGTGCTGCTTCTTAGGAAGCAGAAATTTTATCTGGCAAATTAACTTACCCAAAAAGACTAGTTAAACCCTGCTTTAAGGGCAAACTACATACATATCATAAGCTCACTCTGCAAAATCCGTTCTTTTGCCCCAAGTTCCACCAAAAAAAAAAAAAAAAACCCAAACAAAAAAAAGGTAAAAAAGAGAAGCAAGTACACATTTCCTCTTCTCTTTATCTTTTTGGTTCGCTACATGCATACTTACTCACACGAAATAATTTAAACATACTTGAGCCTGCACAATAATTCAATCATCTGCCCCTTCTAATGCCTTGATTGCAAACCCTGGCTTTTCAGCTACCAAATGAGATGGATGGGTTACAAATTGTTTCAGGAACCTATACAGAAGCTGAGAAAAAATGTATTATGAAGTTTTGCTTCCACTGAGTACGATGCTATCTTTGAAACATCACAAGAACAACAAAAAAACCCTGATAACAGAATGATGCTATTTTCATTCTGAAAAGGCAGATAAACATCAACATGAGCCACAGTCACAGATCGTAATCAGGGAACACTTCAAATGGGGGCAGAGCCAGCAAAGTGCCCATGCCAAAGCAGTAGCTCCGTTGTATTACACATCTGCCACAACATCCAAATACAAACATACATTTTGCTTCCACAATGACTGCTATGCCAACACATACTGCTCATAAATGAGCTAGAAGTATTCAGCTATGCACTGGCAAATAGATCTTCAGCTAAATTATGGATACAAATCTGTATTAGTAAATATGATGAGAGCAGCAAAGCCCAAATGCTGTAACAACCTGACAGTGTCCTCTCCACCATTATTTAGGAGGCAGGAAGGAACAGAAAAGATACTCCTTTACACTACAGGACTCTTCTTGTTCAGCAAAATCTCAGCTGCTCCTTTAAGACCCATTTAAATTCCAACTTTGTCTCTAAATGTAGAATTCAAAGATGTGTGCATGTATAATTACAGCATAACTTCACATTAAATTCTTACTGAAAGACTACTGAAATACTTGATGCAAGTATTTAGAAAACCTTCACGAGATGCTGTCTGCGAGGCTTTGAAACCAATACTATAAATATAATTTTTAAAGGCTTTACTTATTTTCATTTTCTGGTGTGGGTTTTTTTTTCTTTTTTAGCACTTGCAGCAAAAATGAATAAAACATACTCTGTATTTTGCATTATACAGGCTTATCTCATATTACATCAACTGAAAGGGCAAGGGTAAGTGCAATACAGAAAATCTCAGAAAAGGTTTAACAATCTAGGTTTCAAATTAGAATTTTGTCCCATTTCACACTCCCACCATGCCTTCAGATTTACCCTTACTTAACTTCAAAAGGTTCCCAAAGAAACAGACTTTAAAAAGATTCTTAACAGCTAAAAGTAATAGAGGTTAAGCACAGAAACATTCTTAGAAATCTTAGTAGGCAGCTACTTGAGGCTTTAAGTAACTAAAAACCTTATAAATGAGGCTGACACTTCTCATTTTAAGGTTGACATTTCAGTTTTTCAATTAGAACCTGGACAGCATTTCTAGGTGTTAAAAATGGTGCACCTTGGGGTGCAGACAAGAGGCATCATTACACAGCAAAGCAGGAATAACTGGTGCTTGCAGCCCCAGCCAAACCAGGGACTCCTGCAGTGCCCTGTGAAAAACATACACTCCTCTCAGTAAAGTGGATTTTTTGTTTGTAACACAAGTATTGCTGGTACAGTTATAACCCTAAAAGCGCTGCTATTAAAAAAATTCTCCAGCTAACAATTTTGTATTGATGCTCATTGACCACAGCCCATTTTGGCTCAGAAACAAATAATATGGGTAGAGAGTGACTGAGAAATTTGTGAATGTCACTAACTTTAGCTCCAGGATAAGGAAAGGATAGATCTTCCACAAGGGAACCAAAAAGAACACCATCACTACCCCTTTTGAAGTCTAGAGTCATGGAACACCTCTCCATATGGAGACAGGCTAAGAGCACTGGGTTTGCCCATTCTGGAGAAGGGAAGGCTTTGGGGAAACCCAATTGTGGCCTTACAGTAAGGAGGACTTAAAAGAAAGACAAACGTTTTAGCAAAGTGTGTAGCAACAGGACAAGGGCTGATGGTTTTAAAATAAAAGAGGGTATGCTTAGACCAGGTATAAGAAAGAAGTTTTTTATAATGAGTGTGGTGAGACACTGGCCCGGGTTGCCCAGAGAGGTGGTGAATGCCCCATCCCTGGGAACATCCAAGGTCAGGCTAGATGGGGCTCTGAGCAATCTGGTCTACTTGAAGATCTCCCTGCTCCTTGGAGGACTGTTAGACTAAAAGACCTTTGAAATTTCAACCCAAATTATTATACGATTCTGTGAAACACAGGAATACAAAGCAGAATAGAAGTGCCACTTCCATTCAGCATTCAGAGAGGACCACCAAGCTGACTCACATTCTCATGTTCAGGATAACATCCCAATTGTCCACAGAACACATATGCCTGGATCTGTAACTCAAACAGCCCATCTTCACAAGCAGTCTTTCTATGCTATAACCATTACTATTTATTTGTCCACGTACTATTTGTGGCCATGGGCTTTAGAGCAAACCAAGACTTGAATATATTACATCTTCTAAAATGATGGGTTCAGTTAGTACACAAGGAAACTGTCAGGAGATAGCCACATCATGAGAAGAGAGTTGTGCTTTTAACGGCCTCCTCTCACATAAGTCAGTGCAGCACATTGTATACTTGTGTCCTGGCATGTATTGACCAAATATTTGTATGCCAAACTTTTACAGAACTTTCCCTCTAGCAAGCATTTCCAGAAAACAGTAGAAGATAGTTCCACTCTGAAACTAGGTGGTTATTTTTACTAAAACATGAGTTTCTGTTCCTACCCCGTCCTCCACAAAATAGTATCCTACTGAAAAATATCTCAGCTTTGGAAACAGGAGAAGACAGTGGCCTGAATTTAATGAACATGAATCAAGATTCAGATTTTTACTTTTCCATCTGCCCCTCCCAGCATAAATAGATGGGACACAATTTTCCTGCTGTACACAATAGAGAGTCCACAAAATTACTGTTTTTATGAAATGTTTCAATTCGTTCTCCCCACCCATTTTTTAAACTTAAGAGTAAACCAGAATCACCAACTCTAGCTCTCCCATAGCGTATCTTTTTTGAAAACATTTATCATATGCCTAACTCCTCTAAATGGAAAATCAGCAATCTTGAGTGGATCAGTCAACTTTAATCTTCCTTGAGAAGTCTCCCATAAATTGCTACAGAAGTCTGTGTCATAAATATTCTAAGTTGTGGTTTATGAGCAGAGTGAGAAGCTGTAGACAGGAGAGGATAAATCCCAGGACTCAGGAAATGCAGTGTAAACTACAGCCAAGCTGAGTGCTGTTCTACTTAAGAAATTAAAGGAACAAAGCTTGTAGAGGTTGTAAGGTACAACAAGGGTTGTACTCATGCCAAGCTCTTTGGCGTACAGTCTTAGGTAACAGAGAAGGGCAAGGCAAAACATACCATTTTTGTGCAACTTCATTCACAATAATCCTTCAACTATATTACTTAAATATTTAATGCACAAAAAAACACTTACATAAGGCTACTTCCTTCCCTGTGTGGCTCGTGAGGCACTGGAACAGGTTGCCAGAGAAGCTGTGGATGCCCCATCCCTGTAATTGCTTGAAGCCAGGTTGGATGGAGCTTTGAGCATCCTGGTCTAGTGGAAGGCACCCTTGCCCATGGCAGGGGGCTGAAACTAGGTGATCTTTAAGGTCCCTTCCAACCCAAACCACCTCATGACTCTGTGATTCTATACTACATAGGATATGATCCAAGGATATCGACTGGATGGGAATACTTAGAACAGTGGGGAGACAGCTGAGACTAGATGTAAACCCTAGCTTTGTGTCCTTTGACTTTTTCCTATGATCTGCAGAGAATACAGACAGTTAAACAACAAAAAAAATTTCATCCAGCCTCTGAGAGAAATCAATGCAGACATTTCCAAAGGAGCAATATAAATTGTTGTTACAGCAGCAGTTCCCAGAGTTACAGTACACGGTGCACCAGTGATCCCTCAGAATCCAAACCTTGTACTTGCTTCCAGATAGACCAAAAAAAGACCTACTAAAAAAAAAAACCCACACTCTGGACCAGACTTTTTAATGTGATAATGTCATGGGAAATGCAATTAAAGGTTAATATGATGGCCAAACTATCCCATACTTCAGCAAACATTTAAGCATATCTAGATTTCTCATATATAAGGTCAACAAAACTAACAAGGATTCTAGAATTTTCAGATCTGAGAAGAAAGTATTTATCATTTAATTAATTTTGGTATGCTTTCACATCCAGTTTGATTTTCAGTTGCACATTTATTTATATGATTTATACCAAATTAGTGCTGTAAACCTTGGCTCTGAGTATGCTAGCACAAATTTAATTTCACAGTAAAATTCAGTACAAAAAATGTTCCTTTTGGTATAAAAAAAAAGGTGTAAATTCGTGATGCCAGTATTTAGGAAAAAAAACCCACCCTTTTTGCCTCTAAATAGAATATACTCAACAGCTAGAAACAATCAAAAATGCAACTTTGGATACAACTCCAGCAGAGTCAATTTTTTCTGGTCATATTTTTTGAAGATTCCTTTTTAATGGTTATGTACCTACTATGCAAGTTCAAGCAGGAAAACTAGCATAAATATAGTTTATAGGTTTTTTTCTTCCCTTATGGCTTCTTTACTCATAACATAACTTTGCACAGAATCAAGCTCTTTGTGGTAGCTCTGAAAAGCATGAAGGTCACTTAAAGTTTCTGTTCAAAGCAAGTAACTTCAAGAGAGAAATTGTGAATTGGCAGCTGAAGGCAGCATGGAAGCAGTCTGTGTTCATGTCCTCTGAATCTTTTCAGGGCTGTGCTATCAGACAGAAAAGGATTGGAGAGGGTGTCCTCAGTTCTGTAGATCAGCAGGAATACCTGCATCCTCAGTGGCTGTTCATTTAGGCTCGTCTGTAAAATGTTCCTGGCAGCAGCTCACTTGAACCAAAGTGAAACCAAAGGCACTGTACAATATCCAAACCACTATTTTTCGCTTAGTGTGTCCAAAGGAATTAATTTAAAAGGAAAAGTCTATCTCATAGGAGACTAAATGTTCAATAAAAGTACTGAAACTTCAATAAAATAATACCAAAAAATGCTCAAAAAAACCCAGCTCCCAAAAAAACTCCAAACAACCTTCTCACATAGGAACAGAGATAGTCTGATCTTTCAAACATAATATAAAAATATAACACAGTTAAAACATGCACAAGCACACTAACAGACTAGGAATGCTTTCCCTAATCAGAGCTAAACATCTATAAATGCATATGCTTTTCCTTCTCTAAGGGTGTAAGTCAGTGCCTAAGCCCCACCTTGAGCCATGTGAAAATATGCTTGCTACCCTCATACTAACAACTCCAGTTCCCAGAAACTAACAGCAAGAAAATATACATTAACATTTTTTCCTCATTGAAAATAATCAAAAATATAAAAAGAAACCAAAAAGTCTGCAGTTTTTAACCCTAAAAATCATTTGAATTATGTTTTAAAATATCATTTTGATTTACAGCACATACCTGTTTTTACAGAAATTTATTGAGTAATGAAACAAATTTTGACTTTTTAATGTCTTTTTGAACAGAAACAATTTTTAGAATCCAGTGTCAACTTATCAAAATTGTTTCCAGTGCTCTGAAAACGCATTTCGACAAATAAGTTACCACCAAATTCTAATAACTGTCATCTTAAAATCTGCATGTGTTGAAGGAATTAACAGTTGAAGGAATTAACAGTTCCCATTGCATTTAGGGGAAAATACTTTCCACACTGACATCTAGTGAAGTTTTATAGTAAAAAGAAAAATCATATTCTAATACTTTCTACTTGTAAAAAGCTTTTAATTTCCCAAATCACTTATATTTTAAATTACTAGAATTAGCAAAACACTTGAATATCACACACTATTTTCTGTTGACAGATATTTTGCCACTAGTTTTAATAAAGAAATATTTTTAATAATGCCTACTTGTCAAAGGATCAGACATTCTGATGGTTATATTAGAGATAGTTACAATGGTAAAATCTGGTGTAATTAATTTTAAAACATGAACAGCAAAGTGTTTTTCTTTAAAGAGCTTAACATCCAACATTAACTAAACAATTCTAAAATCAGTGGGAATTATGAATGCAAAATATTTTAATTCATACATTTTAGATATTAATAAGACAAGCCATCTCTCTTCTCTAAGATACTTCTCTAGATACTTCTCTAAGTGTCCAAAAAGCCTGTATTGCTACATCTTCTCTGTAATCAATGAAGAAAGAAATTAGAAGTTCCTCTGGGAATACCTAATTAGCCTCCTGCCCTGAATCATCCCAGAGCTTAGGCTTGCTAGGCTGTGCAGACAGCACACAGAGTCTGGGGCTGCAGAAATGGAGGGACTGTAGGGACAGGCTGTGAATTCCCTGAGCTCAGAGCTGCCCAACTACTCACACAGGGACAAGACACAACCTCAGATACCTTCTACCCTCCTTGAGCTCTGCTACAGAGAGGCAAGACATGATGCTCTACCAGCTACTACATTCATTTCACAACTTACTAAGGTTCTAAAGGCAAAGTTTCATTTTTATGCCTCATCAAAAAAACGCAGCTAAGCATTGCTTGACATAATATACAGGAGGTTCAGTGCTGACTCTGGGGAAATGCAGCATCTATTGAATGACAAGCAAACTAATAAATGCTTTCTGCAGTGACAGATACTTGAAAAGAGACAGATAATGCATTCTCCCCCCCTCATTAGTTGGTTTTACTCTAGATACGAGTTTGGGCTCTGCTTGTTTAGATTGCCATATAGCTGAAGTTTGCAACAGCACCATTTGGCTTCAAACGAGGCTTTAAGCCTCAAAACACAAAAGAGAAGAAAGGGAAGGTCCTTCTAGGCAGAAATTGCACTTAAAATGGAAACACGCTTGGGCAAAAGATTTTCAACATTTTTTTGTAAAAACAGTAGTGATCTAGAAGTCCAGAAAATCCTAGGGACTAGGATCTGCTGACATCATGGCTATTGGCTTCTCAAGATGAGTCTGGAAAGCTAAATGTTTTCTGGTGCTTGAGGGAGGTGTTGGGAAAAACAGCTGGATATTAAATTATGTTTTGGCTAAAAGCTGCCTGAAGCTAAGTTACACACTTGCAATCACTTCAATTCCAAGGCAAAAATACCAGTAATTAATTTTGGCAATGTGACAGGATTTAAATAAACCAAACAGAATTCTTGGTAGTATATAAAATGTAAATAGCTGAAAGCTATCAACATTTTATGTATTGAAATTAGTTCCACTTCCAATGGCATCAGAAGAAGTTTCTTCCGTTAATAAGCTCCTCTTCATCTGAATCTAATCTTGAGAACAGAACCACCATCAAGTAAAAAACTGCTTCTGTTTAAAACAAAGAACTCTTAATACTTGCACTGTATATTGTATTTCATTACAGAGAGGCTCAATAATGTGAGGTAGTATCTTAACTCCAAGTCATCCTACAGTGCTGTAAGCTGTCTGTGGTGACAATAAGCACTGGGTCTAGGCAGATCCAATCACTGGAAGCCATTCAAAAGTATACACACAGTGTCAGCCTCAGAATGTGGCAACAAAAATCTTACTGAATCCCAGAGCTGACTCTGGTTTTGCCTTTTACAGAAAAATGGTGGTTTATATGCTAAACTGAAAAGATGTCTGAGAAAAGGAAACATATATCTCTGTCTGGTATCATAGAAAATTCAGTAGACAGCTCTTCAGGGACAGTGTAGAGAAGTCATCTGAGCTCAAGGAAAATAGATTAGATTTTGCTGAAATCAATGCAAAAACATGAACTGAACACTAGCAGCTGAACCTCAAAATCCTCAAGAATAACATGGATAAAGAGTTCATTTTCATATAATCCTTCTGGACTGAACTGAAATGAGAGAAAAAACATCTGAAGATCTGGTACCACCACAATACTTGGTATGAAAAGCTCTTGCTACCCTTTCACTTCTGTGCCACATGGTAGGAGTGAAATTACTACCTTGGATAGTTCTGAACCCTGGTCAAAAAAATGCAGCAAGTTCCATATTCTGCCTGCAAACAGAAACAAAGTCACTGTAAGGGTACCTGTTTAGCCACCAACAAGGAGCCAATCTGCATGACTAAATATACAATTCCAAATCCCTCCCACTAAGCAACACATGCCTGAAAGCAAGGTCTGCTTTAATTTAGGAAAATATGCTTCGTGATATAAAGGTAACTGACTGACAAACACTTTTTTCTCACCTATAAGCAATCCTAAATGCATGCCTGTCACATTCTCTATAGCATCCAACAACATTTCAGTGTATTATTCTCTTAACTTTTGGAGGACCTAGGGCCAAGCTCAGTAATGCATTTAGTATTCCAAAATCAACTAAATCTACTTATAAAAGAAAATTAGCCAGTTTATCATCAGACTTGAGACCCAGGCCAACCTGACCTGCTTAAGGAAAAGAAAAAGAAGAAAACAATAATCACTAACATCAATTCCTTGCCATGCTGCGCTTGTGTAATTAGCTTACTGAAACCAATTAAACACAGGAAGATGCAGTTATAAATAAATAAATGCTAAAATGCTAGATGAGAAGACTTGATTATTCTGCCAAGTTCAGTGACAGACGCTAAAATAATTCCATGTTCCTTGGCTGATGGGTTTAGAAAGGATACCTTTCCCATCCAAAATATTCCACCAGACATTAACTGAACATATTCTAATTTTGTTCACACTCAAATCAAGCAGGATGTTTTTAATTCAAACTTCTATGGAGTCAGATTCTCCACAATACAGGAATCCCTCAGGCACAAACAACAGATTAAATATGAACTCTTCTACCTTCAAGGCATCTGCTAGTTTGCCAATGAAGGTCCAGTAAAAGAGTATCTAGGGTGGGCTTCATCTCACCTAATTTTATTCATCTAACTTTTGACTTGAAGCATAAAGTCTCTACTTAGGCTTTTCCTCCAGTCAGCTGTAGATGGGCATTCCTTGAGAAAGTCCCACTTTAAGATATATATCCAAAAACCTAAATTATCTGTACCTTGAAGTTAGGTAGAGGTTTATTCACCTGTTATTCACTGGTCAAATAAAATTTAATCATATTCATACACTAAGGCAGTTAATTGTCTCACTGCAATGGGGTAGTAATAAAAATCTCAAGCTCAATCTCTCTATTTTTCAATCCATCAAAAGAGGACAACATATTTCTCAAGTATCTGCTTTAAAACAGGATGAAATCTATGTTGGGGCATTTGCTCTCAAACCTCCTTTATGGGGTACCTGGAAAGCTATCTCAAACCAGGCATTTCACTTAAGACAATGGAAAAATAAGCAAGATGAAACCCTTACTTAGTGCACAGCACCACAAACATACATTTAGATTTAGCTGAGCAGCTACTGAAATTTTACTTCACTATCTTTAATAATACAAAGAACCCATTTAGAGTCTTTCGAGTATTAACAGGGGTAATTTAAATTGACCTTAACATTAGTAGGGGGTGTTTGCACACCAGGAAGCCTAAAGGATGAGTCTTAATCCATCTAATCCATTTGGAATAAAAAAAAGCAGAAAGCCCGCAGAACACACAAGGTAATTGAGAGCACGGGACAAACAGGGCTGGCAGCAGTAGTGATAAGCCCATTAATTGTCATTAGAACACCGTGGACTTTGCCAGTCCAGTCCAATCACAGTGACTTGGTCTATCCACATTACTCCTTGAAATGGTGAAGTCCATGAAGTTTTGGTCAGACTGAGGATCCTGGGGAACACCAAGGTGTAATACAATTTCAAACACCAATGCTTATCCACTAAGAACTGTAATAAGTATATCTTGCAGTTTTCAGTCAATAGAAAAATTAGTGGAAGAAAATTAAAAACACACCTTTTCATCTTGCTACCTATTTCTTAGTATCTTTGATAGCCTTTCAAATACAGCAAATACTGTTTTTTAACACAGAAGGAGGTCCTCAAAGAAGATAAACAAGTCAGCTTGCAGTAAACCAGCTTCATCTAGTAGCTCGCAGTATGTGTAGTGATGGGGACAATCTGCTAACATTCCACAAATCTCAGTTAAAAAAATAATAAAATTTGTGTAATTTTAAACACTATAGATATATTCAGAGGTTTAAGTGATTTTGTTTTAAAGTTTTCACCTCATGTGAAACTGTTATTTAAAGGAAAAAATGATGCGACATATAGAAACATGACATTACTCATAAACCATACTAACATTACACTAAATATTGAAATTGTATTTTATTCTGTAATGCTTCTTTTTTCTGAAACAAACTAACTAAAGAAGCAAACCAAACTTCTGCTGGGGCACAGAAATCCTGTCCAGATGGACTTTACAGGCAGGTAAAAATGAAGCAATAACTAACAGACAATTCCTACTGCACTACTCCAGGACATGCCCATATGTGCAACTCCCATAAATATACCTGAGGCAGTTTACATAAGGACAGCAATATTAATGTGCCAGCCAGCAACAAGGTAGGGCCTTGTCCAGTCACTTGCAGATGTATTCCCTTTTTGGGTGGATGCTGAACCCCATTTGAACACTGTGCTGCTGTAGTTGCAGCCATCTCGACTCAACAGTGTGAAACTCTTAGCAGTACGTGTGCAAACAGAGCAGTGTTTTGCCAGCAACACAAAAGCATTCTAACAGGCAGATGCCACCTCTTAACTATACACTGATAACAATGAGAAAATGCTGGACTAACTTCCTGCACCTTTCTGAGGCAAATGTCAGATGTGTTCTTGCTTGACATAAAGGTCTCATGGAAACCAGTCAGTTCTTTGATCCTATTTCTTCCTAGCTATTTCACCCTGACCCAGAACACTTGAAGTAATGGATCTCACGGAGGAAATTTTTTAATACTCATATGAATTTAAATAATTCCCTTTATTTGAATTAATTAACTTTGCTATTTCCTATGTAAAGTAGAGCAGCATTAATTACCTATATTCTACAGACTAAGAAAGTGAGACAGGCAGAGAGGAGCTCTGTGGTGCAGGAGGTAACTGAAAAGAGAACCTGAATGAGATGGGTGTTATTTAAATCACATGCTGCTGTGGGTCTCCTGACACCCACTCATGAGATTAAAGACACAATGTTAAAGAACAGCACTAGGGACCAACTAGCAATATTCTAAATCTGTAATAATACTGAGCATAACCAACTGGACAGTCAATGTGCTTACACCACTATCAAGCCTCACTATGAGAATTGCTGTAAACCAGAAAAGTCATCGTACTAACTTTCTTTTCGCTTTCCCTTTTCAAAGGACAGCAAGGTTTCCAGAATAATCTTCTACACACCACAAGTGGTTTTTTTCTCAATTCGAGGTCCAGGATCACAAAATGAAAGCTGAGATCTTCACAGTTGTAATTCATAATTTTTGAACTAGTACCTTGAGACAAAGCAAACACACAATAAATGACGATTCACAATGGCAACACTAACACTCTACAGGTGTCAATAAGCAATGCCTCAAGGGGAACTACATGCCAGTCAATTGGTCAAAAACACTAGCTAAGAAATTTTAAGGGCAATCTTCAGTCTGCATGAAGCAGGCTTTACACTCCTAGTGCACTAACTGAGTATGCGTCCAACCACCACTCCTTTAACACTCTTTCTGGGTTTACAGGTTTATTGCTCATAGAAAATGGTGAAAGAACAGGTCAGGAATTTTCATTTTCATCTGGATTGTAACGCCTGGAATGCAATACAACAGTCATACATATTTAAATGCACAATTGATTTGAGGGTAACACTCATGGAGGAGAAACTGAAATTCTATCATTTTGACACTTTACTGCCTCTACTTTGTACCTCATTAAGACAGACAACATTAGTATTATTTCTTAGCATTCTACTTTCGGGGTGCACTCACTTTGCACAGGACAAAGAAAAAGCGAACAGATCTTCATAGTTTGTAAAGAGATAAGTATGTAACACTATTGTATATAACCCACAGCAGGAAATATTTGCAGACTTCAAAGGCTAATTGATGTTTTGTTTCCTAACAAAATGGCATAGAGATTCCAGCTTTCTCAGAAGCACTTCTGCTGCACATTACCCTAGAGGAGCTCATTCAGTCCTATCCCATCCCAAAAGTCTGAGAACATGCCTTGCAATGGTATTTCTTCAACAGAGTCAATTTGGAGCTTAAAAACTCTTACTCTAAAAGGTTTGCTGATGGGGGGAAAGGTTAAATTTTCCAGGTAGTTAATATATCACTTCAATTCTCTACAGTAGCTATTAGCCAGCAGTACAGACCACACCCCATGCTCCAAGATTCTTATATCCAAAACTAAATCTGAATCAGCAAGTCTCTACAACACCTGGAATGACAACAGTGGGTTCACAGTATATAAAAGTAATTGATTGTTATATATATTTTCTGTGTATTTAATAGAAATTACATTTTCAGTAAAAAAATACAAATTTAATAAAAATCTCCAATTACATACACAAGAAGAAAGAAAGGGCCTAGTCTTCCATTTATGAATAATGGCATCTGGAACAATGCCTATACAAACCTACTAATGTCTTCTCTGTTAATTCCACATGGTTTTCCCATAAGCATACCTGGTTTTCTGTAACCAATTTTGATTTGCATAAATCCTTCCCAGAAAGTGAACAATTACTTTACTTAATGATTTCTCCATTAATGGACATTTCAGCAACAATAGATAATGGAGAAATCCTTGATTAGTTTCAGGAGAATTCTGACTAGAATAAACAGGCATCACATCAGTAAGAGCCTCAGCAAGCTTCCTTTAAATGCAGGACATTCACTGTGCTGAGGGAATATGACTTAACTAGGTATCCCGAGAAAAAAAGTGTAGCCAAATTATTTTTTTGCTTTTGCAAGAGATGTGCATATCTGAGGGCCTGATATTCAAAGATGAACTAAATGGAAGAACTATCTTCTCTTTAAATACTAATAGCCCCTCTTCAACTGCAGCTCTAGGCTCTGTCTCTCTATCCTACGCATTGGCTGAGCTGCAGTCCAAAATCCCAACACACAGCCCAAATGAATAAGAGGACACAATTCCTTTTGCAGCCCCTTCTTAGCCCCTCTCTCCCAACGCTAATGCTAGCCCCAGCCCAATGCATCATAACCAAATCATACTCCTTCAGAGGTGCAAACCACCATTTTCTTTTGAATTTTAATACCTTTATCAGGGAATGTTCTTCAAAAGTCAGTTTGACACTAATAACATAGTCATTATTACTAATGCAGCTTATTTCATTAAGCCACAAGAATCCAAAGTGGCAGCTAGCCCCTCAGTCACTGAAACAAAGACTACATAGCAACAGTTCTACTGTAGTGTGGCTTTGAACATCTCTGTTGACTGAGAAGTTGCTTACTAATGTGGTTTCCCTCTAAGAACAGTGTGATGTTAAAAGTGAAAAAGGAAAATAACAGGTACTTTTGAAGGCAAAGGATCATAGTTTGGCATCTGAAATGTATTAGAGATTTACCACAAAAGGACTGTTTAAGTTTTGTCTTCTTAGCAGCTGAATTAGGAAGAAAACAAATTCAGGAATCGTGTTTACAAAAGGTGACATACTGGAGTTTGCACATCCTTAAAATATAATCAAAAAAGACAAGCACTTGGGTGTTATGAATCCTCGCCCGCTTTAGGATTTGTGCAACCTCAATTTTTTCAGCAACAAAATGTAAATAATAATCCTACCTTTTCTAACAGTAGGACTATGAAACTTAATTAATTTAAATTCTGTGAAAGTCTTTTGAGCTCCTTGTATCGAAATTGTTACTGAATTAAATATTTTTATTACTCTAAAGGAGCAGCTGTAACAAAAAAAATCTTATTTCTTTTATTGCTTATTGCATTTTGCATGGAACTGTCCAACCCCCCAAGAAGAGTACTAGTCCATCTGTCCCTGTTCTGATAAGGATTTCCAATAGCCCAACTGTGTTATATGAGAAAAGCATCAGGATTTTAACAGCACTTTTGAATTACTCCTATTAATGTTCTTTTCCTGAGTTCACTGTACATTTTAACCTTGATTTTTTTATCCATTAAAATACATTCTAGTCTCCTTTGCTGTCTTATTTAGTGAATCAGAATGGCTTTCAACTCCATTTTTATGGACACAGAAACAGAAATGAATGGAACACATTGCTTTGATTTGTCCATCTACAAACGAGCCCAAAGTAGGTGTTGCTAGTTCTGAGCCAATACTGCACTATTTACTTCAATGTCATCTACTTCTGAATAAAACTGCAAGGAAAAGAAAACACAAAAGAGATGCTGCAGACTTAAGTAATACTGGTTAGAGCATTACTCCGAAGTTCTCTTTTAGCTTTTCGGAGTTTAAGAACTCCAGGGAGAAGTAGCTTCCACTCAGAGCTTTCATGTACTACTGACTAATTCAGTAATGCTTCCCTTGATTATAAATGCTGGGACAAAGAGTCTCATAGATCTGAATTAGCACAACTATTAACAGTGTCTTTCCCTGGGTTGCTCTCACAGTACAGATCACAGGGGTCAAATGCAGTACACTGAGTATGAATCTGATCCAAAAACTAACAGAAACACAACAGGCAAATTCTTGCCCCACTGTGATCCCCATCTGGTTGGATAAAAACTTAGAAGGCTACAACTGGTCCTGAAAGGCTAGAAATGATAGAAAAAAGCTACCCAGGAGACAGCACTAGAGAAAAGACCTGTAAGATTACTCTCCTGGTCTACAGATTCTGTCATATATAGTTCTGAGCAGGAGTGGGCCACATGCTGCATGGATATCATACCTGGCCATAACCAGATGTGCAACACAGAGAACAATGAGAAATGATTAAAGTCATTTACATGGTCCGCAAGTGTCTAAGACAAAAAAAAAAAGAGGTCTCCAAACTCTGAACAGCTCAGGATCTCAAAGATTTCACCACAGTACAAAGCCACAACATCCAGAGTCCTGCACATTTTTGTTTTCTAGAAAGTCTTTAAAAAAGCATAGTCTTTAAAAAAGCTTTGTGCAACCTGCAAGTCAGCAGCTCTGAGACCAGAAAGTCCCTCTGCATTGCAATAGCAGACCTGCATATTACCAAACCAGGGAAAGCAAGCCAATGTTACTTTCTGCTGAACTGACTCGCTCCTTTCGGATAATTTAATACACAATCTGGAACTAGTGTTACACTTGGAGGTGTAGGTAGCACTAGTGAACATGCTATTTCCCTCAGACAGAAGGTTTCAACTTCATTTAAAACAAGGCTTCTTATACACAGGATATTCTGACACAATGGGTAGAGACAAGCTCCTGTTTCCTTGACAAGGCCTAAAGAACAGGAGGTAGCACAATGTCAAAGGTACCTGCTTGTCTCAGTCGATGCAAAGCCAAACCCAACATTACATGCTCACTGCCAAGTATTGTTTGAAAACCAAACCTTTTTCTTAGTCTAAATTGGATACAATACCCTTGCAATAACCTCCTTCTAGACATGCTGCACTTCCTTCTCAGGATTCAGAACTGCCACTTACAATCAACCAAAGGAACAAAATGTTTCTATTATTTATGTTGATTTTTTCACGGATGGCAAAGGATTCATCATCATGTCAGCCCCTTTATTGTTACTCACCCTGCCTACTGCCTATGAGACTCCACTGTAGCTCAGGGCCAAGCAGTGAAAGGCAAATCCCCTACACCAAGTTTGCTTGTCCTATCAATTCTTTAGAAAGCAGCATGTAGGCATAAGGAAATGAAAAGCAAAGGAAACCATTTAAACTACCTTGCCATGTAGTTTGTGAACATCGTATCTTATCTGAGCAAATTCACGGAGTCCAAAAGATCCTCCAATGAGATAGAGCTGAAAACAGAATGAAAACAGATGTGTTAGGACTGTTACAGAAAAGAGTGCTTTGCACATCTACAAAAAATACTGTGCATACTGACCCAATTCATTCACCAAAGGACTCTACTATTTTTCCAACAGAAACATCAGCAGCTGAAGAAAATAATACTTTAGAAAATAAGTACAGATGCCTTCTTCCACTCCCTAAGCCTGGATTTCACACATATCCTCCTTCATACAAAGACAGCTGCTACATGACTCAGACTTTCCAGGGACTTCCTCTCCTCTTACCCCTTCTTTCCCACCCCATGTGGTTTCCTGACATAACAGCAGCGAAGGAACCTTTACCTCACTGCCACAGGTTTTATTCTTATAAATCTTCAAACTCTATGGGGAAGTAACAATGCTACACTGACTTACTCTGATGTCTGTGGGTAACAGATCTAATTAAGCTTCTGAACAGACCATGACTGTAGCTATAGTTCAATAACATATTATCACCCAGGCTAAGAAATCATATCCAGCACACCTATCCTTTTATTACTCCTTAGTTATCATGCAATTTCCTCCATGCCTTTCAAGCTTAAGAATAATAAAGGGAGAAATCGGGGGGGGGCTTTATATCCACATAAGAAATCATTATATTATTCTTTCTTATGACAGAGTGATATCACAAAACTGTGTATGTATTTTTACCATCAGAAATGGATAGACCATCCAAAGATCAAGTATTGTTTAAAAAAGAAGAGACTTGAAAATTAGCTTAGAAATCTAACTACTTTGTGCAAGAGTCAGGTCCCTTACTATGGCTCTGACCTCACAAGTGTCTGCTGCTCCCTGTTAATGCAGACGCATAGGAGGCCAAAAAGCTTCACATATAGAGATGCACATCTAAGGAAGGTAGAAGCATGCTCTGAGGACATGAGTGAACGTAGAAAAAAAATCCAAAAAAAACCCACCACCACCATCCTCTTTCATCATGCAACTTTGCTGTTAAAGTCCTTTATTACAGGCTTTTGTTGAACTGCTGTTTTCTACACACTGCTGGCTGATTTCTTTGCAGCAATGGCCTGTGTCCAAGAATTGTTATAATTATGCTGTGCAAGTAGTCAAAGTGCATGTTCTTTCCAGAAAGTGGAAGTTCATGTCACTGTGGCCACGAAGAATTAGAAATTAGGAAAATCTGCCTCCTACACTTATTCATTCTCAAAGTAGCAGGACTGCATTGTTTCTCAACAAGCAGGTAAAATTACTCACAACCACGTGAACACTCTCTCCACACACACACACACACTTAGATGCTGGTAAGGTATAGATTGGTACCCCAGAACTTATGTACCCTGTTCAAAGAAGAAGAAACTCTTCATCAGTAGCCAGGAGTTAAAGGCTCCAGAGCAGCTTTCTGGCCCTTTCAACAAGCCTTAAAATCTAGCTGATAATAAAAACAACTAGACACAAATTTTGCAATATGAATACCCAGCTGCTAGGCCACAGATTACTAGTTTCAGAAAGCCAATCAGAAAATCATCATATGGTACCAAGTCCAGCAACTAGAAACATGAATGACCAAAAACTGGATGGCATCATACTTGTGCCATAACTGTTTCAAGGGATTGATGATGTTGCAGATACCAAATTATCAAAATACTCAGTAGAAAAAAAACAAAAGTCTTCATCGTGTCAATATTTTTGGTAAGAAAAAATAACAGAAAGCAGCAAATAAAATGTTCGAAATGGTTAAAAAGAACTTGAACATTATTCAAAATTCATTCAATCAAATCAGAAGATTTGTCAGATGAAGAAATGGTAGCACATAATGCTGAAAATCTCAAGGATCAGACTGTAATTGAATTTTAACATGGTTGTCGCCTCAGCATAAATTTTCATTAGCTGATCTTTAATTCCTAACAAGTATTATGTTAATTTACAGCCACTGTGTTAATAAACTTTAAGTCCTAATAAACACAAATCTGAAATGCTATAGACAAGTTTATGGCTGTTACAAACCAGAGCTTCTTCCCTGTTTTCATATTAGCATGTTGTCAAAGAATATCTACAGCAAGGAAAAGCAACTGCACTAGAAATGGTTCAGTCATTAAACCAGGCAGAAAGCAGCAAATACTTGTGACATCAATTAATTTTTAATTTGCCCAACAATAAACTTGCATGGAGTATATCCTGTTATGAGATGCAATATGAACAATTGGAAGACTGGCCTACAAAGCCATGCTGCAAGCTAAAAAGGAAATATTACATTCTTTAGCTTTAAAAGTCTGTAATGTACACAGCAACTACCAAAAATCAAGTTGAAGGTTGTTGCATGAAGTAAGTCACGTGCTACTCACTTTGTCTCATCACATCCTATCACTTGCTTGACAGCAACCATCCATGACACAGTGCATTTTACATTTACAGCTACACACAGTAAAGAAGTTGATACATACACACACCTCACATTTCCTGTTTTGGAATTCAGGTTTTGGCCTGACACTGCAGTTTTACTCACAACACCTTGGTATTATTAAGAGGAAAAAAACCACTTGGTTTGTGATATACCTTTGCTCTCCACAGAGCAGAAGCAGCATAACAAGCCTGGCAAGTTGGCACATTTAGCTTATCAGGCATTACCAGTACAGTTGCCTTTACATCTCCAATACTGCAATGGCTGATTTATCTTACCATGAAATATCAGTTAAGCTCCATCAAAGACAAAGCACGTTAATGCTGTAAGAAAGTACAAATGCTGCTGAAATATTACCCAGTATAATGCTGGAAGATTAGAACGAAGATTAAATAGTTTTGCAAAGTACAGAATACACATAAAGAATATAAATAATATGTTTACAAGTCCACTTGACCAATGTTCTGAAGAACCAAAGATGATATCTGACTTGACTGTAAAACCAGACCAGAATCAGTCATACTCAGCACTTATTTAATCAACCAACAGCATGTCAATATAGTCAGCTGACAGCCCTGAGCATGACTCACACTCATCTACACAAGCCAGAGCAGCAATGGACAGCTATTCAGTCAATTAACTTTTTGAAAACTGTGTTCAAAAAGCCAATAAAAGAAGGTATAAATGAATTTATGCAATTGTAATACTATTAAAGGTAGCAAAGGACTCAGTGACTGACAGTGCATGGAGTAGAAATACTAGTCTTGGCTTTAACTGTTTCCTTTCTCTTTTGTTGCATTATGAAGGGAGATGCTCTTGCTACTTTAATTTCAGTTAGCTGTATCTACAGACAACAGTGAACCAGCAAGAATCACCAGTCAAAATAATTAGAAGCAGGATAAGACTCAAAATTTCCAGCACTATATTGGCTTGTTGGCTTTGCATATTCTCTATGTCTCACATACTTTTTTAGTTCCCCAAGCTGTAAAACAGATATAATCTCTACATTCTTTGCAAAACACTCTTCACTCTTTGGTTTAAAAAGCACTACAATGGACAAATTTGCACAATGTAACCCAAAAGCAACAGTGAAGTCCAGTATGCTCCACCCACTAGTCCAGGCATAAAAAGACAGTAGAAGCTATTCAGGATGCCATATAAATATAAGTTAGGCTGGCAACATTCTAATGAAGTCAGGATCAAGTTCACTCTCCTGTTAAGTGAAGGAAGAAAAGTAATGTCACATATAATAAAAA
Organism: Rhabdornis inornatus; assembly: GCA_013397075.1. Classification (NCBI taxonomy): domain Eukaryota; kingdom Metazoa; phylum Chordata; class Aves; order Passeriformes; family Rhabdornithidae; genus Rhabdornis; species Rhabdornis inornatus. The sequence continues at coordinate 275,541 of VWZS01000721.1, read as the reverse complement.
TTAATTTTTTTATTACAATTTTAGAATCATACAGATACTTAATGTACATGATAAAATATTAAGGCACTGGCACCTGAAGGATACTCAAGCTGGAAAGCTCATATATACGTGCATTCTTCTATTGTGAGGGAACTATTCATTTAATTTGCTTCACAATGCAAAGAAAAAAACTTTATGTAGTGAACATCATCTATCTCATTACTTGAATGCTCTCAGTAGATTGATAAAATGATAGTAACTTCTCATTTTTTCCTTTACACCTGAAATTTAACTTAGGGAGGCAAAGATCATTAACCATACTAGTTAGCCAGCACTTAACACCAAACCAAACAGCTTAGCAGCACTGCTAGCACGACCCCCATTCAAGATCTCACATTGGATTACTCCTTTATGTTTCAGTGAGTACACAAAAAACCCCCTACAATGTTGTAATGCAATTATGCATGCATGGAGGACTTGCATGTTCCAAAACAAAATGAAAGATAGGATGTGACATAAGAGCACCATCTGTCACATACACTCAGCAACCTCAATAAACATTTTATGTAAAAAAATGACATAAAATTCTCTTTAATAACATTCTTTTAAAAATTCTATTTGTTCACATCTCCATTGGGAAGTATGTTATGCAATCAGTTATAGATGGCATCAGACTGATCCCTTGAACCACATCTTAGGATGGGAAATACTTGTATTTGTCACCAACTACACTAGGTGATCACTGGCGGCTCATAACAGCAGAACTTAGGACGTACAACAGATCCCCTTTTTTAGTTTCCTTCATAATCTAAAGCAATCGACTTCACTTCATTGGGTTAACAAAATAATAAGAAACTGCTTCTCTGGCAGCACCAGCAATTTGCCACGTTATAGGCAACACTGTTGTTAGAGAAAGCCATTCCTACTACAGTACCAGTTGTGAAAGAGATTATTACAAAGTCATAAATCCCTAAATTAACCAAATCACAATGTTTAGTGCTGGCAACGCAGAGCATGTGGTGGTAGAAAATGTTATGATACATATACAAAGAAGGAACATGGTAATTTTCTAACCTCTTCTTCAAGACTGCTGCTACAGAACTCTCCAGCTATTCATCAGGAGCTTCAAAAGAGCAGAAGTGAATTATTTTAGTTTAGTTTGCAGTGATCACAGCAAAGAGAGTTTTCGGGGTTCCTTTTTAAAGAACTGTCAGATGTGCAGTGCAGGACTGGGGAGAGATGGCAATTTAGCAGCCCAGAAGACTGAAGTCTCTTTTCTTTTCCTTAAATAAAGTAGCAGGGCAAATTGCCAGTCCCAGACAAGACCAGGCAATTCCTCTTAACCTGAAGCGCCCCCCTCTGCCAGCTCTAATTCCTAGAAGTTTATTTCCCACAGCCATTCCTGCACTTGCTTGTAACACTGAAACGGCAGGGAAGAGAGAAAAACAGTGCAAAGTCTTCTCAGAAACTTACTAAATGCTCTCCTCACCCTCAATGGAAGCAAAAGAGGGTCTACTTTTACTTCTCGTCTACAAAAAATGGAAATAACTTTTAGTTCACACCAGAGGTCTCCTTTGGAGGAAAACAGAAAACAAACCCATGCATCTATCAGGAGTTACTTCATTCAAAGGCACATCAAGTAAGCGAATGCTCTGATTTAATGCATATGCTAGAACCACACACCGTAGAAAGGCTGAACTGCATTACACTCAAAAATGGATGAAATATAGCAGTAGATGACCACATGGATACCATGCTGGCATTCAGGAACAGCAGCTGGTATAAACTGGAGCAATTGTTACTGACTGATAAAGCAGAGTGTAGTTTGCACAGCATGTACAACACGTGCAGAACATTAAACTTGGCCCAAGGTATCAGGTTAATTGGCTCAGTAAGAGAATGTTCAAAGCAATGATTTTAAAGATCACAAATATGAATGGCTACAGGCCAGAAAACAAAACAAAAACAAAAAAGCCCTGCCCATAACCTTTTGATCTTACTATTCAATGTCTTATGAGAAAACAAAACTTTTGTTTGTTAAAATGTCCATTTCATAATAGGTTTTAAAGCAGAGAAAATGCATGTAATTGAAACCAATCTAAGAATAATGCAGAAGAGATAGAAACCCATACGTTCCTCAACGGGAGCATGAGCTATAAAGGGCATTTTCAGCCACAGCATTGTCATTTTGCATTACACACATTGCTTGGGCTGGTCAGACAGCAAAGGAATTTCATGCTGTAGCTGTCTGAAATCCAAGTTTGCCCTGGTGGTTGAGCTGCAGTTTCTGAACACCACCTTTATTTTCTCCATAAGCTTCTAAAAACCAAAATTTCAATTCCTCGTTAAAATTATCATTTCCACAACTCACAACTAGGTTCAAATCTCGCCAAGGTAAACTACAATGAGAAATTGTTTACATCTTGTGGCAAGCTGGTGTTCTTCTGATGTTAGGCCCTGCTCAAAGCTGTAATAAACTGAAACCTGCATGAAAGAACATAAAAAGAAACCACAAGAAGTATTATTTCTCCATTGCAAACCCTGGACATGGAATGAAGATTAAACATTCTGTAGAATAAACATGAATCTTACATTGTTACCATCACAAGCCCTTGAAGAAGTGGGAGATCTAGGGCAGAACTAAACACACAGTGAAAACAGGCAAGTCTGGACTTCTCTTTCTGTTCCGAGGCTCAACAGAGAACCTCATACCCCCCAAGTGCCAGATGAGTCCATTCTAACAGCATTAAAAGATGCAAATGCACAGTTTAGGTTTTGAAACGAAACAGAGGGAAAATCTGAAGTACTAAAGAGTGCCTATTTGTTTGTCACATGTATCTGGAAAACTGTTCTCAAAGACCAAAAATGAAAAATTCAAGGAGATTCGAAAGGAGAACTCAGAAGTTTTAAGACCTAACAGTGAACAGAAAGATGGAAGTCAGCTAATTGAGACTGCAGAAACTGGACTCCACAGAAGCCCATGCAGCCTGAACACTGACTTCCACATGAGCACTAACAGTTCCAGGGCTGGTTTTGCCTGGAACAGCTCCACACTGTGGATCCAAACACATACAGATGAACAGGAGATGCAAAGCAGAAGCACAGCAGAAGTCAAAGACATATCCTAGGCCTAGAGACACAACATGTCTAGTACAAGTCACTGAAGCATAAAAACAACACTCTGTTATTCACTGATTGGGAGCAACGACTTTTAAATTCTAAAAACAGGTTTGCATTTATTGTTCCTCTAGGCTGCAAATGTAATACTTGTGACTTTTACAGGCAATCACAGTTTATCTACAAATACTACAAGTCAGAATTATCTTCTCATGGATGAATGTAAACTTCTATTTATCTCTCAAAAATGTATTAACATTTAAATCAACTGTTCTGCATATGTCAAATTTTATTGTAAAGTTACATGAAGCAATAGATACTAATAAAAGTCCTGCAATTCAGTATTATGAATTGTTTAAGACAACAATGTGAAAGATGTTAGCAATAACACTGACATATATAAAAGTGAAAAATGCTGACTGCAGTAATCCTTCTTTGAACAATATCAGAAGACAATGTAGTAACAGTTTCTACTCAGACATTGATAGCAACAGTAAGACCTCAGAATCGTGATTACTTCCAAGAAAAATTGTCCATATTTCCAGTGTTCATATGATGTTTTTACAGGCAGATCCTCCAGAATCTGTGGGGAAAAGCGTGCCTTGTATTTAGCATAGCCCAGGATTCCAAACTGAGCAGATTTTTATAAAATGAACTAGAAATGTTGAATGTAAAGAAATCTATGAAAATTTAACCCACTAACCCTGTAAATGCTCACTTTAAGTAACTCCCAGGACAACAAAACATCATTTCATACATCTGCAAAACATTTCTGGGCATCAATCCTTGCTCCCAGATGACCCTGACTTCACACCAGTGAATAAAACTAATCCATGGACATGTAATTTCATGTCTTGATGTTTGGAAAAGTTGTTTTGGTTTTGTTTGTTAAAACAACTGGGTCATTAATGAGAGCCTGAGATGACAATGCCCTTCTCTAATGGTGCCTAGAAGCACTGACCACAGTGCTGCAGCTTTGCTAGAGACTTGCTCTAATCTGACCTTTTTACTAGTCCTGTACTTGACATGCGTTCTCAGCATCCCTTGATAAAGTGTTTATCAAAGAAAACTTGCACTGGTCAGGGCAGTGGTGCAGATGGCATTGTAGTATAGTCTGTGCTAATAATCACTTGTAGAAATAGATTTTAGAAACATACTTATTCATAGTAAAATCTTTCACTGCTCCAAGCCACCTGTACCTTCTTTGGCAATACTAGGCACGCCATGTAAAACACCAAAGATAAGATCCAGAAGAAGCAAAGTACTTGTAAAAGCAGTCATTGCAGGATGAGGGGAAAAAAACCCACAAAACCCCAGAAAAATGAAAGGAAGTCAAAATCTACAGCAATAGGTATGGAGAGTGTTGCAACATAATACAAATCTGAAAATCTGCATTACTGTACACACAGTGCAATATACTTATTTTAGGTGTGCAATGAAAATCATCAAATGAACCACAGACTATATTTTCTTCCTGCTAGAATGTCACTTCAGATACTCAGAATTTTTTCCTTGTAACATACTGACAGACCTGGAACTGCATCTATACATTCATTTTGCAGCTTAGAGAGTTTGAAAAAACCTTGCCTAGAATCAGATGGAGAAACAACCACAAAGGCAAGTCTTGGGAAGTGCTGTGAGCATATGAAACAACAGGGAGATTTTTAATATGTGTTTTACATTTCTTACTACTTGGCAATTTTAAAATCCAAACTTGTTTCCTTAATGATATAGAGCCATCATTTAAACCTGCTGGAAAAAAATAACTTCTAGTAGACTTCAGAGTACCAGAGAGGTGACCTTACATGTTCAGCATTCCATAAGGAAGGTCTGATGCTGGATGCACCAGCTGCAAGACCAAGCAGCCCTACTCTCTCAGGATCTTACAGAAGCATCACTGCAGCAATATGACACTTCAGACACATCCCTTTTGGTCAGGTAGAGTTGGCTGTGGAATATAAAGCGGCAGAAACTGCAGCTCTCCTTTTATAATAGAGCCAGGAATGCTGAAGACTTCTAAGTTAAGCTTCATGTGATCAGGAGGGAGTTCCCATAATCAAAACAGCAAACAGAGATGTCAATATCAGTGACAAAGATGTTCAAGTTACCACAGAGGTGGCACAGCCCTCTACTGCAACAGCAAATTTTAGATGCACCTGTAAGGTTGCTGGAGTTTATCCCAACATCTACACAGATGTTACCACCTTCAGACACACTTTGGGATTACTCCTTTGATCGCATTCAAGCTGTTGAGACATTCCATACCAGGTTACATCACTCTATCCTGCATGATTCCTGTTTTATGCCACACAGAGATAGAAGTTTACAAAGTTACAGAAAAATTCAAGAATCAAGGTCTCCTGCAGGTTTAAGTCCTATCTTCTACAGTTTCGTTGGTGCTCAAAAAGAAACACTTCCAGCTACTGAGAAAGTGTGACTGAAAACTGCAATTTACACATCTTACTCTGAATGCTGTTGCCCGTATGAGGTTTAAAGATCAACCAAGAAAATTCCTTCTCCACTGAAATATTCTAACAGCCCCAAGACCAAATGAACAAATAAAAAACTATCAGGAAAATTTACACTAAAAAGTAAGAAATATTTTAAATATTTATTGGGGGGGTATGTAATGAGACATCCATCTTTCTTTGAATTAGGATCTCTTTATCCTTGGAGCCTTTTCACTCAAATATACAGTATAAAAAGGCAAGATATGAAAGTCATTTGATTTTTTTTCTGCCGATAAAGCAAATATGGTAGTGATAAAAAGTTCAGCAGTACTGAAGAATAGTCCTGCATCAGTCTAGAGAGAAAAAAGTTATGTACAAAACATAATAATCTAACAAAAAACTTTGGTTTCAGTATTATTAACAAATTCAGCAGAATTTAAAGGATTGCAAAGGCATGCTCCTTCTGATTCTTTGCCTAGATTCACTGTCATTTTTGCTGTAATTGATCTTTTAGTGCAATTCTGTTCAGCTTCAGAGATGCCTTCACAGCTCCACATACAGCTGTGTAACTGACAATTGCATGAATTTTCCTTTTTCTAACTCCCTGGGAAGCCTTTGGGCAGCAAGTCAGAAACATTCTGAAGCATTCACAAGGGAGAATAATTTTAAGGCAGGAAGACATGAAACCCTGGAAAGAAATATAATAGAATATTTCTCTATATAATATTGTGTCTGGAGGAAAGACCTCTGTCGCAACAGGAACAGAGTGAAATTAGGCAATACACAGTCAAAGAAACCAGTCTTAAAAATTCCTCCTATGACCTAGGGAATATCTTGCAAAAACACTGGGGATGGCCAAAAGGACAATCCCAGGCCTGGCCTGGGATGCTGAAGTCCGGGCTCCAGCACTGAAGCAGAACTGAGACAATTAGGCCGCTGCTGCCAGACTCGAGCTCATCTTCAAAACCCTAATTACATGTCAGAGTGCTCTTTCCTAGAAAAGAGCAGTATTTTCCTAACACACTATCATTTATTTTGGGGGTACTTTCCCAAGTGATGAAAGACAATCCCCACTCCCAGTGTACAATGTACACAACTTTGCAGGCTTTTCTAAAATAAACTAAGTGAATTCCTTCAAGCACTCCTTAAAGTTTGAATGTCAGCTTTACCTTTTATGTTGCTTTCCTCTAGACTTTACAGTTCATCTCCATCATCTCCAGAATGGCACTACAGAGCTAAAAAGTTACTCCAGCTGAGGACTGAGTATACAGGAAGAATCCTGTTTCATGTTTTACTCTACTTTTGACAAGTTCCTCTGTCGTGTAATGACATTTCTGTTTTTTCACAATATTACAGCCTTCATTATTTCTACAGGACCTACCTTATATCCAAAGATACCTTTTAATTTGGCAAGCATGTGGTAACTACTCTTTATAGTATCTTTTTAGTCCTTTTGAGGACAAAAAAGATAAGAAATGTATCTTTTCCCTACTTCTCTGAAATGCAATTCTCACAGGGAAGATAATGTAGAAAGTTTTATCAAAATCAGAATCTTGTGTATCAGCTGAATCTCCTCACCTACTACACCAGTTAATCTGATATACCTATTACTAAAAAGCAGTGGTGATTTTTTTTCCTCCACCAGGTCACCATCTCTAAGTATCTATTATCTAATCACATAGCATTTTCCCTAGGCCTTCCACGGAGTTAAAATTGAGCTTGTGAATACTAAACTGCCTGATCTTCCCTGATTCTGGAAGAAAAGTAGCAAGCCTCAAATAATTACATGAACGAAAGCACCATAAGCTAAAGCTGTATCCAACTTTTAACATCTAAGCAAGTCGTTATTAAACTGAGGAATATTGTCAGAGCACTCATACATGAAAAATCTGAAAACAAAATAAATTTGGTCTAAGCACGAAAGCAGCACAGTTCTGGCAGCCTCTCAGGTACACGTGCATGCAAGCAGGATACCCAATGAGCTCGATCACTGTGCTTGATCACTTCAAGAAAGGTGGTGTAGGCAGAGTTCGTGTGCAACAGCAGGGAGTGGAGCTGCTGATGAAAATGATTTCATGTAGTTGTGGTATTATCACATTGTTTTGTTGGTTTGTTTGGTTCAACTGTTTCCATTTCTTAAAAATATCTTCATCAATATTTCAAGAAAAGATACTTCATTAATAACTTCCATGAAAGTCCTTATTCTAGAACATTGGTAATATCCCTTCAAAATAATGGCCTTAAACATTTTTAACTCTAACAAGTGTCAATGTCCTTCTTCCTTCCACTCCATTATCCCAAGGCATGCTGCTGAACATTTGAGGAAGATGACACTGATTTCTCCAGTAGCTTTATAGAAGTGTTGGAATTATCCTTTGCCTTATTCTTCATCCACCTTGAAATTTCTTTCCTTTGTGCAAACCAATTGTATAGATGGATAAGGAGACATTAATTGCACAAACAGAAACCACACTGGCCTTGGTGCTGCTTTTGTCTTCCTTCATGAGTTTTTATCCATAAGTGCATGTGAGGTTTTTCATTTTCCCCCTAATGAATACAGGTACTTAGGACAGAGAAGTGCAACCTAACGTGCACTATCTACAGAGGTAACGTGTGTAAGACAGCCGTATACTTTTGCTTTAATCCTTCGACATTAATGATCTTTCCTAAGCTCAACTACTCTAAAAAGTTATGCCTCACTCACCATATTGAGCACAGCTGCTACATATAACCCATCAACTCACTTCACTCGAAATCTTTCCACTTATTTAGATGTACAAATTGTCAGACCAACAATGCCACCGCAGTTTAAAATCCAATGAAAAGCTAAAGTAAGACAAGAAACACAAGTGGTGTTTCACAGGGGAAAAAAACAAACACAAAACCAAACCAGCAGCTAAATGCATTTTCCTCAGCTTGCAGTCGGGAATACCTTTAGGACTATGTTTTACAACCGTGTCCCTGAGCTCCGAAGGCTCCGGGCACCGCGGGCACACGGCTCCCGCCGCCTCCTCTCGACCCTCGGCCCCGCACAGCCGCTGCCGAGGAGGAGACAGCAAAGCTCCCCCCCGCCTCCGCCTCCTG